>HF680397.1:25205-43540 GCA_000341915.2 Megaselia scalaris
CTCACATACATATTTATGCATGTGGTGAACAAAAATATGTATGCAGTGTCCATTAACATTGATGCCACATGCATAACTTATGTATGTCACATATATACGTATAGTTGTAACATATATAATATGAATGTCACATACATAAATATGGATGGATCCGTTTATAATACTACATAACATATAGTATATGTATACTATATGCAGAGAAAAAATAGCTCTTTTCTTTGAGTATAGATATTCAATTCCATAAAGGCCCACATCCCTAACCCAATTTTGTCTGCTAATTACCTTTCTATTCTTTATATAGAAAGAAAGTAGATCTTAAATTTCATACAGGAGTCCCTAAGCCTACAGAGCTGAGACATAACTTTGATACTAACTTTGAAGAACAATAGACTTCAATAAACTTGGGAACTTAGTAGCCCTGTCTATTTTCATGCAAGTCCTTCATGGATGTAAGTCTTTCACTAGACCTTACCTCACAATCTGGATCTTCCCTTTGGAAACTAACACAGATACTTTGTAAAATGTTTTTAGATCTTTAGATCGCAAGAGTTTTCTAAGGTTCCCTATGCACTTGCTTCTAAGCATGATTCGGTTCTTGTCTCAGCACTCATGTTGAAATCAGAAGTAGGATCTGTGATGAATTGATACTTTTTAAATGCTTTGCCTGTTACTCACACACACACAAAACCCCCCCCCCTCAGACAGATCCTTGAAAAAACCCAAGAAAAACAGATTCCCATGACACTCCAAATAGAGCTGAGCTATATTGAGCAATGAACCATTTTGGTATACCATCAAAAATCATTCATTTAAGTCAAATGACGTTGCAAGATACTTGGAGTTGTGTAAGCGCAGGGGAAATAACTGAAAAGTTCCAGACAAGCAGATGAGCTGTCGTGTAGTTTCTTCAACATCTTATTAGAACTGATCATGAAAGCAAGGTGAACGCAGATAAGACCAAGCGTTTGCTATCAAACCGGAACCAAAGTCATTAGGAATTATTGGGCCCACACTTCACCATTGAGGACTATGACTTCGAGATCGGGGTTGAAGTTAAAAGGAGGATACTGCTTTCAAACAGTCTGTTTAGCTTGATCAGAATACTACGATCTAAGAGAAGGATGCTAAGGAACTAAGAATACCTTGATAGAAATCAATACTTATTTCAGGATCACAACGTGTTGATGGAAAAGGAAGTTTCTTTCTACTAATGGATATTTTAGTTTCTTTAAGAATGTGGGTAATCCTAAAAGTATAGCGAAACCTAAAAGGATAGTAATTCAACTATACCAAGAGTCCAGTCATTCTCAGTAGTTCACCTTGGAAGGGAAATAACCATAACTTAAGCTTCTCTAGAATATTTTAATGAGTTAGCTACATACTACAATGTCTTATAAAGCCCTTATACAACCACTAGTATAAGTTAAATATAGTTAGTAAAAATGTGTGTCGTTTATTTTGAACCGCATCAAGTGCAGCAAGAAGAAAAGAAAATTCTACAATTCAACAAAAATAAAAATATAAAATAAAATATAGAAAATATATATATAGAAAGAAAATATCTCCCATCCTCCGCAGGAGAAATCGAAGAAATATCGAAATATATTTATCTATTGTTTATCGTTTCTTTTTATGATTATTATTTTTTTATACTTCAATAGAAAGAAAAAGATGTTCCAGAAGAAAATAATGTCTCCTTATGGGCAATATTCGTTTCATCCCATTCTCGAGTTGAAATTTTTTTTATATTTTTCTCTTTTTTTCTACTTTTTTATTAGTACACTGAGAAGGTTTTGTGATATTTACAAGGTTTTGTAAGGTAATTGTGGAAAGACTCTTTAGAGTGGAGCATATCTTGAGATTCTACAATTATAATTTGAGAATTCTCTTTCAAAAAATTCACAATACAAAGTCTTATAAAAAAATATCCTGATACAGTCCTCTAAATCAAACACCTCAGTCGACGAGCGAAATAAGCCGTAGTCGACAGTCGTCGCCTAAAAAATGCATCGATAAACGAGATTTTAATAATTTTTCATTTTTAGTCAATCGTGGCTTTCAAATGTTCTGACTAAATTCTGCGTTGCCTGAAAAAAATGACGAGCACAAAAACAACGAATTCATCAAAATAAGCATTAGTCCGCCGTTGTCGAATAAATTTTTTACCGAATAAAGAGGCCGTAGTCGATCGTCGTCGCCAATATTTTAGTATGCGTCGACCGTCATCAAATTGCCGCGATTGAGGTGTCTACTCTAAATAGTAGGGTTCAAAAATCCTTTATAAAGGTTGGAACATCTCTAGAAATAATACTTGTTATAGTTTTCTCTATAGCTCTATTTCAATCGAAATTCTAAATGTAGGGTCTACTAGGGTCTCCATTACATTGAAAGTTTAGATTTAATAAATGCCTTTATTGAACTTGAATTACTTATATTTTCTATGTCTTCCTACAAAAAATAATTTCCATAGACTCTCTGTCGCTTTATATCGAGGGAAAACTAGGGTCCCCTAAGATCCCTACAAGTACATGAACAGAACATTAATAATTCTTTTTTTTTTTGAAGTTTCTAAATTTTTGATCGTTTTTTCTGCTATTTGATTTATAAGGACGAATTTGAAAGTTTTCATTTACTTTTTTGTGAGGTAATATTGGGTAGGGTGCGAAAATCTAGGGCCTTCTAGTCTTTAACTAATTGAGTACTACATTTTTAGAAAAATTTGAATTGTAACCAAAATTTAATTTTCCTATACTGACATTTTCTCTATAGCCTTTAATTCGCCCTATTTCGAATGAAAAAAAAAATCTAGGGTCTCCTAAGATGCCTACATTTAGATGAGCATTACCCACTATTTTTGTGCAGTATTTAAATTTTAGATTGTTTTTCTACTATTTGAATTGTAAAAAAGCACTTTGGAACTTGTCATTGACTTTTTTTTTTTGAGGTAATACTGGAGAAGGTGCGTATACTAGGATCATACAGGAAATCTTTAAAAAGTTGAATATTACAAACTATTTATGCGAAATTTGTGAATACTACTAGTTTTATGTCTTCCGATATAACAGGACATCATTATAGTGTCTCTTTAAGCCTATTTCGGGGGAAACCAACTATGTAGGGTCTCATAAGATATCTTCAATTGTACGAGCATTACTTACTTTTGGGAAATATTTAAATTTTTCTATTTGATTGATAGGGTGTAGTTCCTTGCCTTAGGCTTCTTTCACGTTGAAGAAGCAATCTAGGGTCTCCTAAAACTCCACATCTAATTAAGCATTTATGAAATATTTACATGTTAGGGCTAATTGAATGTCCACTTAGAGACTTTTAATTTTTTACACTTTTTGTAAGGTAATACCGGGTAGAGTCTTCTAGGAAGTCTATCTAGACGAGTATTACGATTTGAATTGTGCTAATTTCTCTCTAGCTTAGTCTACGTCTCCTTTCCTCCTACGCAAAATATTAAAATTTTAGAACGAAACCTTTCATACTAATAATACTTCAGCTAGGCTCTTCAAGTAAGTCTTAAACAAAGAGCATTACAGACTATGATTTTGTGAGATATAAATTTAAAAAGTCTACAAATTTTAAAACTACCAAACGTGTTCCCCTAAGTGCACTTCTCCAGGAAACACTAAATATAAAAAAAGAGAAAGAATCAAGAGAAAAAGAAACTCGTTTTGACTATCTCTCGCATAGAATGCCTACAAATTCAATAGATATTATTATTGTCATTCCATATATCGATCTTAATGTTGCTGGCTCATTCTTGGGTGCTTCGACGTCGTTGCTCAGTGCTCATAAACGTAGCATAAAACGAAACCTATAGCATAAGACCAGCACCAAAAGCTTTAATTCCGTTACATTCGGAATATATGTGAAGTTATTGTTATTATTATTGGTGAACTCTATGCCAGTTGAATAGAACGCGTCCTAAGGCCACGTCCACGACACAAAGCAACATATTATTATTACATTATATTTTCCATGGAAAGAATTTGGCATAACGACCTAATAGCAGTAAAATAGGTGGTTTCTTACTCAAGGTACATAATGTACCATCTACAGAAATACTAAATACATATGTATATATGCCACAAGATGTCACAGATTGTCTGATTACTACGATATTAGTTCGATGAGATGTGGTAAATATTTGCGAAAGCAAGCGATCTGCATGTTAGGGTGTGTCTGTTGATAATCTTTTTAAAATTTTGGAGTACTTTACAATATATTTTAAGGGTTATTACAATGGTCTGTAATAACCCTACTATCAGGCAGAAATTAGCAATTAGGTAGAATTCAGCAGCGAATATTTCAGAAAAGCCTATATGAAAAATGATATACATCAATATCTATCAAGGATTGCCCAGTAGCTGATAGAGCTCTAAAATACGACTTATTCTAAAATATTTGCATCATATCTGTAGGCATCTACCTGGTCATAGGCGTACTACCTGATAGAACTCTTAAATACGACTTATTCCAAAATATTTGCTAAACAAAGCAATATGCATAAATATCTATTAAGGGTTGTCTGTAATAGGCCTACTAGCTGGCTAACCTACGACTTATCCGAAAAAAAACACCTTAGTCCGTAGACTTCAGCAGCGGACATTTCTGAAAAATCTATATATATGCCAATCGATATGCATCAATATTTTTTAAGGATTGTCTGTAATAGGCCTACTAACAGAACGCTTAAATCCCACTTTTTCAAAAAGCCTTACTAGTTTGCAAAACCCTTACATATGGCTTATTCGAAAAACCACCTTAGTCGATAGACTTTATTGGCGGACAATTCAGAAGAGTCTAGAAAATATTGTTAAAATTTGCGAAGCAATATGCATCACTATCTTTTAAGTATCACCTGTTATAGGTCTACTAGCTGTCTATCAGTCTACAAGCTGGCTAAATAGGGCTTATTAGAAAAGCCACCTTAGTCGCTATATTTTAATAGCGGACATTTCAGAAAACTCTATGAAATGTGGAAAATATTTGGGGAACAAAGCGAAAGGCATCAACATCTATTAAGGATTGCCTGTTATAGGCCTACTAACTGGCTAAAATACGACTTATCCGAAAAAACACATTATTCGGTAGATTTCTTCTGCGGCCATTTCAGAAAAGTCTATATAGATATGCAAATTGATATGCATCAATATTGTTAATGATTGTCTGTAATAGGCTTACTATTAGAACGCTAAAATACGACTTTTTCGAAAAGTCACCTTAGAGAGTAAGTTACGGTTAAGATTTTAAAAATATACAAAGAGATATGTGTCAATAGTCCTACAAGCTGGCAAAACATTAAAATACAACAATCATTATTCAAAGCACCATTTTAGTAGGTAGATTTCATTGACGGGCATTTCAGAAAATTCTAAAAAATGTTATTATTTGAGAAGCAATATGTACCAATTTGTTCTAAGAATAGCCTGTTATAGGCCTACTACTTGCTAAAATAAAATAAAATATAGAAAAATTTTAGCCGTATAATATCCCGCTATATTTATTCTACTTGTGAAATTTTTAAAGATTCAGCGCGGCACAATACCAATTGCTTATTTTTGTAAAGCATTTTAGAAAATGGACCTAGTAGGTTAAATATTTTTCATCAAAAGAGCTATACGATTTCATTGAGGTTCTGATATGTGGCTGTTTAAACTTGAATCTCAATTATTACCGACAATGTTTCTGGAATGAAATCCTTTAAACATTTACTAAAAAAATAGTATTCTAAATTATAAACCACAGACACACCCTAAAATTACATATTGTTCATCAGACTGCAAGACTTGCTGACTTGAATGACTGACTTTTTGGATAGATGAATGAAGTTTCTCGTAGTCAGTCTTGTAGAGTTGCAATCGATCGTTGCAGTTTCATAGTTGCAGCATCAAACAATCGACAAGTCCATAGATAGTTTTCTACAGTCTTTAGTCTTAAGTATTTTGTATATGGTTTTGGCCTGGCTTTTCGAATATCACATATACGAATCAATTTGATTGACATAGATGTTTGTTGGTTCTTTCTATATAACTTTAAGAGTTTACGACTTTAAATACAAGTAAGAAACATAAATACACGATATGTTTGTTTGTTGTCTACAAGAAATCTTGAGAAAGAGGGGAATCAATAGCGGTATTGTAATTTTGTCAAGTCTTTAATTAGACTGAATCTGGGGCATGTTTTCTTCATTGATTGTTGGTAATTTAGGTTAATGGATAGATTGACATTGCAACAATATTGAATGGGAAGAACTTGATTGATCTATGGATTTTAAAAAATATGCAAAATTGCCGGATGATGAAGACTTTAAAAAAATAAAACTAATAAAATAACCCAACATTGCCGGACAAATCAATATTGCCGCAAAACATTTCATTCAACATTGCCGTCTAAGTCCCTTTGTATCCATTAAGCATTACTTGACAATGAAGGATAATAATATAAAAACCAAACATTGCCAAGCGAAACCAATTTCAATATTTATTATTTAGAATTTTCAACAATGCCTTCTAAACTCCTGTGGTTTTATTAAACATTGCCGGAAATCTAAGGAATCAATTAAGCAACAAGCCCTTAAAATAGCTTACATGTTTCAACATTGCCGAACAATATTGCCTTGTTAAAAGTTATAAATTTTGTAGCGTTACTTAATATTCAATCAAACAATAATAAAAGCCGCTTTTAATATTTTACAAAATAAAATTTAAATTAAATTGGTATTAAGAAAAAGACATATATCAAAAAGTAATCAAAACAGTATTATTTTCCTCATTAATAAATTTTAATTATTTTTATTTACAACTTTATATACGTATTTTGACAATATTTCGCTTCTTCGATTATAAAAATTATAATTATCGTAAGTAATAAATAATAAATTGAAAATAAACTGTATATGTTTATTAACAATTTTAATATTGTATAATATAAGAAGATAAATCTATTACTTAACAAAAATTTAATTAAAGCTTAACTTTATTTGAAGATCGTGAATTCATAACTGCATATGTAAAGACTATGAATCAAGCAAATCTCTATAAAAATCAGCTCGTTACACTAAATAAAAATAAACTATGCTAATAATCTAGAAAGACTTATAATAAAGAAATGTTAGCCAAGAATTCTCAAGAATTAGAGGAAATAAAATTCATAAATCTCAATCATTCAATTACAGCCAATAACCATCTAGTTTGATCTGTGGTTGTGTACAAAATCTAGGAAACACCCATCTCTAAGAGTTGACCCAGATTAGCTAATTTGTATCATAGTTTCACAACATTTTTCCAGCATTTCCAGAAAATTATACATCTCAAACACTTACCATTCATGTAATATCTCACAGTTTTCAACTTGTAATTTCCATAAGAAAAGAAAATCCACATACCTGAAAAGAAAAATAAGGGAAAACCACGTTAATAGTTTGGTCTTTCATTATACGAGCGCGAATTCCAATTCACATCTAATTCACACAATGATTAATTGGAAATGAAATTGTTTTTATTAGGATTTCTTGAAAGTTTTGAATTGTTTTTGTTTTTATTTGAGGCCTTTGTAAATAGAAAATATGCTATTTTATTTACAATTATTGAAGGTAATTATAAAAGTTTTTTAATTGAAGTTGAATTTCTTCCGAATTGAAAAATACATTGCCGGAAAAAAATATAAGCAACATTGCCGACCTACAAAGTATGACTAAACATTGCCGACCTACAAAGTATACTAAACATTGCCGATTAAATCCGTTTTATTAGGACCTATTTTATGTCGACTAAAATAATTTAAAATTTCATAGTTGGACTAGAAAATATGGGCTAGCAAAGCATTGAGTTTAACCGATTGTAATAGATTAAAATAGACAAACAAGATTGCCGATAAAAGATAAACAACATTTCCGACCTAAAATAGTTTCAACATTGCCGACTAATCACACTATATAATATGGCTTAATGGACATTGAGCTCAATTGATTTTTATAGATTAACAAAAATATATAGGCAACATTGCCGACAACAAATATTTTTTCACTAATTTTGAAAATTGCCGACTAAAAATAAACAACATTGCCGACTCACAAAGATTGGCTAAATGTTGTCGAATAAGCACCATTTACCTTTTATTTTCAACATTTATTTTAAAATTCATAGATGGACAAGAAACTGATGTTCATAGATTAGCGAAAATAGAAAAATTTTATTTACAATTAAAACATTTTCTTCTTTTACTATGAATTCTACTAAACAACATTGAAGAAAAAGTTGCCTACTAAGCACACTTTCCTTTTTATAACGAACATTGCCGACTAAAAATAATTAAAATTTACTAGTTAATTAACATTGAGCTCAACCGAGCAACATTGCCGAGAAAATATTGTATATTGAGAACGTTGCCGACCAAAGATAATAAGTACTAAGAACCCTTTCCATTTTATAATATATAAATAGTTTAATAAAATTGTCGAATAAAAACATGTTCTTTGTTTATTATGAACATTGACAACTTAAAATACATAAATTGCCGATATAGGACTTTTATAGTGAAAATTGCCGACAAGAAATATTCAAAATTTCATAAGATTAGATTATAATTCTATAGTTCCATTACTTTCATCAACATAAAGACAAATAAATCATAATGAATCACAAAGAAACCAAAACAAGATAAACAAGAAATATTATAATCCTTCCTAAAGCAATAAATTAAATAAAAAGGCATCCAAAGAAAGCAATTATTAATCACAAATTCCCAATTCTCACGGTTGACCAAGTGCCAATGCATTTATTATTGTTCAACCTTGACTAAATTATACTAAAAATTTAAATAAACTAAAATAAAAGTAAAAGCAAGTCACATAATCAACATCCGCAGAGCTAACCCAAATGACACCCAAAATTAAAAGCAAAAAACATTTAAAGTCTGATCTGAACGCCATTATTCACTCCCTCACTTGCTGACCATGAACAAGGATAAGCTTGACAGAAACGAAGACCGACTACGATGAGTCGCAGACTATGCCATGCACATTAAGAATTATCTTATTGTTTGTTTTTAAATTAATAACATTATTAAAATTGTCGGTAATCCAAATATTGTTTCTAAAAAGTTACGATTTTATTTTAAAGTACAACATTGCTGTCATTTAAACAGCTCGAAATTTCAACATTGCCGAGTAATGATATATTCGTTATGCTGAAAAAATGCTCCGCGATTGTGGCATTTTGACGACTGTCGAACAGAAGTGTCGCGAATTTTAAAACCGTTTATCGAAGCCAACGCGAACAATTTTTGGCCACGGCGGCTGACTATCCAGTCTCAGTAGAAAACTTCTTACCTTCAAATCTACAACATTGCCTGATAAAATTCATAGACTATTGAATCTCGTCTACAACATTGCCGGGTAATATTCAAGATGGCTAATTTAAAATTAATGTTTCTAAAATATTTCACAGTGTGTTTTTGCACTGCAAGCGGGCTAAATGTTTCTGACTCACTCATCTCCCTCATGTAGCATAATAAATAAATAAAACGATCAAACCAAATCAAAATAATATAAAAATAAATATTCATTTCGGTTTCTTGTGATTTCTCAGAATTTCCAAGTAAATCAAGACAAAATACCATTTATCCAATCTTTTGCGAATGTTTCAATTTTGAATAGCTCACCCGCTTTCTTAATTAATTGATTGTTTGCTTTGAAATTTTGAAATATTGGAATTTAAATTCTTGTCACCCTTTGACATTTAAATTAATTCTAGGACGGTATATTTTTGAAGATTTTAGGTGATTCAGTGAATGAGATCTTTTTTATATTCAACTTGTCAAATTACTTTAGACAATGACATACAATATTTGAAGGTAATGTCATGAAATTATTTCAAAATATTGCCGACTGAAACATTAAGAACGAACATTGCCAACATTCGTAACTTATATTGCACTACATTGCCCACTTTTTACTTCAGAAAATTATAGTGTCTTACTAAAATAGGAATAACAATTTTTGAAGATAATATATTATGAAATGATTTCAAAATATTGCTGACTAAAACATTAAGAACAAGCATTGACGACATTTTCCATTTATAACTTATACTGCACAACATTGCCGGATTCTTACTTCTGCAATTATACTGTCAAATTATTTTAGACAATGACATACAATTTTTGCGGGTAATATATCATCAAATGATTTAAAAACATTAAGAACGAACATTGACGACATTTCCCATTTGGAATTTATACTACACAACATAGCCGTCTATCCCTCTTAGAATGTTAAAATTTAAGTAAGTGGAAATTCATTAAAATTCCCTAGTGTACTCAAACTTAAGTCTACTAAACTTAACTCAAACTTAGTCTACTAAACTTAAGAACGAACATTGCCGAAATTCTCCATTTGGAACTTATACTACACAACATTGCCTTCTATTCCTCTTAGAACTAACATTGCCGGACTGAATGTTAAAATTGAAATAAGTTAAAAGAAATTAAATTTCTCTAGTCTACTCAAACTTTTATAGGAAAGAATTAAAAATGAGAACATCAACATTGCCGTCTTCCTTTTTACAACAAACATTGCCGACTTTTCACTTTTTCAACAAAAACCTACCGTTATATTTTAAAAAAAATGCTAAAGTAATTCAATTCAAGAAAAGAAGTCAAAATTAAAAAAATCCTAATTGCACTTCTAGCAAAAAAAATCAATCATTCTCACCTAACAATTAAAAAACATCCCGCAAGATACCCTCAAGACGCCTCAAAAAACAACATCTTTCTCAAAGAAAAGAACCTGTCAATCAAAAATTTCTTAAGAAGAATCAGTTCCATTTACATATATTTTTACTTTTATTTTTTTTTTGGATCATTATCACTGTGAGCTTATTTCCATTCAAACCCCGTTCATGGTAATCAGCTTAACGTAAAGATAACGTGACAGTTGATGAATTAAGTGAGCGAGTGCGTTTTCCGTTAAATATATTTCTTTTTGGTACAAAGTGTTCCTTCAATGTTTACCAAAAATGTCTGTCCAGAAATACTCCAAAACAACAACAAAAAATGTTACATCTTAACAGTCTTTTCAATCAAAGATTCTGTACGGCGAGCATTTATAACAAGTTCATTTCGTACAAAAAAGAGTGATTTTATTTCATTTCAGTTTATATGATTTGATCCCTGTAATTATAGCAAAAGGCAGCGAAAAAGCAGTCACTCCGGCAGACTAAGCAGTAGGGTGTTACGAATATTTGTTGGTGAAAAATGGATGTGATTTTACTATTATAATTTCAAGCATTTCTTTCCCTTTTTATCAACAAGAATCATCCAATCATCCATAACTCTTTCAACAAAATTCTAATATTGTCAATTGGTGAACAATATTTCAAAGGTCAACCGGACCTCGAATTTTTAGAGAAGCCTATGTATATGATTTTCACTTTGTACGACGTTGTTGGTAACATCCCATCCACAATGTCAACTGGTGAACAGGTTTTAAAGGTCAACCGGACCTTTAATGTTTAGTGGAACAATTTTACTATGATCTTCTTTCCGAATTTTCGGTAATGCCATATTGGAAACTATCTAGAATTTCGTATTCAAACTTTAATTACCTTACAAGCTTAAACACACTTTTCAATATTTAGATACTTTTTAGCTACAACAAATCTACACTTCAAGCTAACAATATTATCTAATCCTGATTATTCAACTTTTCTCTTTCAGTGATGAAGATCAATATAATCTTTAATTTCTGATTTGAAGTCAGCTATTTATAGTAAATGAAAATCAGTTACTCTGCCATACTAAACATAATCATTCTAACATTGTTAACTGGTGAACAAGATGTTAGAGGCAAACCGGAACTCGAAATTTTCTACGCCTCTATACTAGTGTTAATCTTGGGTAACGACTTAGATTGTTTTGAATAGTTGTTAGAAGCCAATCGGACATCCGATTTTTAGTGTTATACTAGAAAAACAGGTAGTATTTGTATAATTCATGATAATTACTTTGTCCAACTTCATCGGTAATACTAATCGGTAATACGATCTTTAGCAAACTCCGTAGAGCTGAGATTTTCTCTAGCTACAAAAATATACACTTTCTGGTGATTATATTAGATGCTCATGACGATTCTACTCTTCCATTTCTGTGATGATCTTAGCTAACGAATCACACATGTCAACTGGTCAACACTTGTTGGAGGCCAACCGGACCTCCGATTTTTAGTGTTGTACTAGAAAAGCAGGTAGTCTTTGTACAATTCAGAATAATTACTTCGTCTAACTTCAACGGTAATAATCACACATGTCAACTGGTCAATACTTGTTGGAGGCCAACCGGACCACCGATTTTTCTTGTTATACTAGAAAAGCAGGTAGTCTTTGTACAATTCAGGATAATTACTTGGTCCAATTTCATCCGTAATATCCTATCTTATAAATAACATTTAATTTCATACTAAAACTTCAATTACCTTCCGATCGTTAACAAACCCCGTAGAGCTGAAATATTCTAGAGCTACACAAAATATACACTTTCATGTGATTATATTAGCTATCCATGAAGATTCTACTCTTCTATTCCGGTGATGATCTTAGCAAACAATCACACATTTCAGCTGGTCAACACTTGTTGGAGGCCAACTGGACCTCCGATTTTTAGTGTTGTACTATAAAAGCGGTAGTCTTTGTACAATTCAGGATAATTACTTCGTCTAACTTCAACGGTAATATTCTATCTTAGAAACAAACTTTAATTTCTTATTAACACTTCAAATACCTTCCTATATTTAACAAACTCCATAGAGTTATATATATTCTAGAGCTACACAAAATATACACTTTCAGGTGATTATATTAGCTACCCATGACGATTCTACCCTTATATTCCGGTGATGATATTATCTAACGAGTCACATAACACTTGTTAGAGGCCAACCGGATCTCCGATTTTGGTTTTCTACCAGAAAAGAGGATAATTTACCAAGTGTACTGCAGTTACCTTCCAATCTTAAATAAAATCTAGAAAAACAATAAAACCACCCTAAAACGGCAACTTTGTAACATTTTCATTTTGTTTTCGACTTTGTTGCAAGGTTTTTTATTCTTATTTTTTATATTTTTACTCCTATTTTGTATATCTTTTTTTACACAGCCTCAGTCAGTCCAGTCGCTTGCTCTAGTCGTGTAAACATCATCATCTCAATTCACTTCCCCCATACAAAAAGGAAGATCTGCATAAACATTTTCTTTTATAATTTTACTATTCATCGTGAAGTCTGTCTGAAGAATCTTCTTCACTCCATTCAAGCTCCTTCTTATTTTTATGTTGCAAGTTGAAAGATATCTCTTAATATGTTTCTATTGAATGTTTGATGGAGAAAAGAACGTTGAACATTGAAAATATTTGTCGTAAAAGTGATCAGAGTGTCAATTCATTCTCACTTTGATGGCACTTGGGAAATATTTTGGATATATCAATTTACTTTACATGATTCCTTTGAGTCTTTTTCATATTTTGAGAGAAGACTGTAATGTTTGTACATTACAGAGTAACATACTTTTCCCCCCAAATCTGACATCACTGTCCTTGAAATTTAAACTGACATCACTGAAATTATACATCTAATTCTTTCAGTGGTGCCAGATTAAATCTAAAGGTCAGTGTTGTTGACTTCGCACCGATGTGATGAAATTTTTTTCATATTTTAATGGAAAACTGTAGTATAACACATTCCAGATCTACAGACAAAACTTAGCATACTGTTTACCATCAAATCTAGCAAAACTGCCCTTAAAATTTAATCTGGCATCACTAAAATTAATCAATTTAACAAATAACAATAAAATAAAATCGATAAATATCTAACAACACTGTCCTTGAAATGTAATCTGGCATCACTGAAATTATACAATTTAAAAAAATAACGGTAAAATGAAATCAATGAACCTGACACCACTAACTCCAAAGTATAGTAACCTGAGGCTAGAAATCTTACATTGTAGAGTTTTTTGTCCAGCTAGCGACCAAGTAGAGAGATAACAATCTCATAAAGTTTAGATACAGTCAATCTTGAGATAAAACAGCGTAAAGCTTTATGTATCTTGTAGATTTCAAAATAAAACTAAAGTAAAATAAACTAAAATGTATCTAGAAAATATATAATTTTAGTTATATGAAGCGCGCCAGAAAAAAAGGAGAACACAAAATTTATTTATGTATTTTGAAGAGAAAATTTATTTATGTCAAATGAAACATGGTCTTGAAGTTGCACGGAATTAATTTCTTAATTTATGTTGTAAGGTCACAATATAAACCAGCGGGAATTTTACAGGTGAAGATGAAAGAACTAAGAACTGCATGCAAATGTGGAGTCTCTTTTTGATGCAACATGTAAGTACTTTGTATTATTAAGAAATTTTACTAGATGGTTTTGATGGTTTTAAGGAATGTTATAGATATGTTATGAGTGATTTACTAATGCGAGTAATCGCTCTATGAAAGATATTTTTCTTAGAAACAATTTAAGACAAAATATAATAGATTTAGTATATAGGATGAAACATGATGAACTTTGATAATCTACTAGTCTCTTTACTTTCACGCCTAATCCACATCGATTTCCTATACCAGGGAATACAATGCAAAGGTAATCTGACATTACGGCCTACAAGGCCAAAACTCAAATTCCAATCCGACTTTTTTGGAGTGGGCTATACTGTCAGATGCTAGTTCTTCCACATCTCTCTAATTTGCACTCTTACACCCACTGAATGGTCAGATGAGATGAACTGGACGTATGATCAATGGGAGGAGCAGACATCAGTAGCAGACATTACCTCATGGGCGCTACTTCGATGTAGAACATCATCGATAGAAAACATCTCTACAAAATTTTAGATATTTATTAAATTTACGTAATTTACGAACGTAAATTACATGTAATTTACGTAAGTAATTATCAAAATACTTCGCTTTGCCCATCCATGTATTGAAGCCTTTAAGACATAAGGAAAAGCCCGTAAATTCAAAGATGAAATTCCCAAAAAGATTATCTCTGCCTTAGATATCGACAGGAAGAGCGCCAGAAGTTGAAGATTTGAGCAAGAGGAAGTCAAAAACCTCGAGATACTGAGAGGCAGAAACCAGATAAGGAAGTTTTTTGTCAGGGTATCAACAAACAGACAAGAAGAAGATTGTAACAAACAAAAGAAGTTCTCAATCGTTGGTAAGAATTTTAAAGAGAACTACTAAACTGCAGAGTGACCTCTCAAGATGAAGATTCCTTTTCTTTTTCTACCATCTCCATAAGAAGTGGAAACTGAAATCCATAGTGTTAAGAACAACAAGAGCCCTAGTTCAGATGACATCCTAAATATGGATACACCTTCCACATTCGAATTCTTTACAAGGTACCCTCTAACCCTACTCCTCTATTCACACAAATAAGCTCTTAAACAAGTTGATGAATGATAATGTAATTGAAAGGATTCATGGGTACCCCCCCCCCATGTAATGTTTTCATGATATTTTGTTATGCTCATCAATGTGACATCATAGCGATGTCCTGGTGACATTTGCGATGTCTGTAAAAGATGACTTATGATATAAGATGTCCTTGTGACATTTGTTATGTTCATGAAATTTTGTTAAGTTTATCAATGTGATAACATTGATATGAATTTTGTCGAAGTTTGTCAAGACGATGTCCTGGTGGCATTTGCGATGACTGCTGATGCACCAATATACAATGATTTCATAAAAGTTTGTTATGTTCATCAATGGGATCGTCTTGTGACATTTGCGATGTCTGTATTTGGTAAACGAGGACTTGGTCCTAGCAGTATTCATGTTAGTTAAAAGATAAAGTAGAAAGATATAATGTATTCATGGGATTTTGATAAGTTCATCAATGTGATATCAATGCGATGTCTTTGTGACATTTGATATGTCTGCAGATGTTTTTTACAGAGTTTTTATTCATTAAGAGAAAAGATGAACATGCATTCCAGAAATTTTGTTATGCTTATCAATGTGATAAAGATGCGATGTCCTTGCGACATTTGGGATGTTTGCTGATGGTATAAAATGTCTTGTTTTTGCAGTATTCTTATCAATTAAATTAAATTCAAATATATAGTGTTTTCATGAAATTTTCTTATGTGACATCCATGCGATATCATTGTGACATTGTAGTATGTAAAAGTGCTTTAGATTTCTCAAATTTCGCTATTACATCCAAGCATTAAGCATTTACATATTTTAGACTCAGTTAACATTACTACGATGTCTTGGAGACATTTATATTTTTGTTATCTTAAAATAGTCTATATCAAATTAGACATTGCTAGAAATATAAAATTTGTAACAACGATGTACTGCGATGTATAAAAAAATTTTTCTGTATATTCTTGAAAATTTATTATGCTCATCGATGAGACATTAATGTGATGTTAAAATAATATATTATAGAATTCATATTGTTGTACTTTTTAAATCACTGCGATGTTTTCGAGACATTGATATTTTTGCTTGTAAAATAAGAATATTTTCTTCAAACAAAAGACTAATGATAACTTAAATTTAAAATTTGTCACAACGATGTCTCACCAGGGATGTCTGTCTGTAATTTACGTAATTTACAGACGTAAATTACATGTATTGAGTATTTTATTTTGACCATCCATGGAACCCAGATTCTTGAGAAAACTAAAGAACACACTATGTCAGGTACAAAATTAACCCTTTCGGCATCTCAAAAAGCTCATCAATGAACGTCCTAACTGGGGTGGTTTGAATTGAGAAGAATTTGAAATAAGTACGGACTATATAGTAAAAATGATCCGCAAAGCCCTTCCGATGGATAAGCTATCTAGAACGTATCGAATACAAATACAACTGTTAAAAAAGTCTACTACTCCATAGTTGAAGGAACGGGGAGAAGAGGTTGACAACGAACAGATAGGTTTAGTGGACAGAGACTCCAAAGAACTGGGAATACGTTTAACTAAGCCAAATTTCCTCTGAGTGCTCAGAAATTCCCCCTAAAATAAAATAAAAGCAATCAATCTAAACTCCTCCATGTAAAACTACAGATATTTTGCATATCGAATGCAGCTTCAAGAATATAGAATGTGAAAAGATGGAAGGAGAATGGAAACATTGAAATCAAATACTTACATTCAATATTTTCTATAGAAGAGAAGACCATAGAGATAAGATTATTAATCACTCCACAAGAAATGTATCTAAAATATTCGAAATCCATAACACGGGAGAAGAGAAGATTAAAATCAAATTTAAATACTTTGGTTCTCTTACTTTTTTGTACCTTTTACTTCTTCTATTTTGGTAGGAAAGAAAGGTTGGAATGGATTGTGCACCTTAGATGGCAGTGGTGGGGTTTCTAGGTTTCAATATTTTTTGTTTCTACGTTTCAATATTTTTTTTAGGTTTTTTAAATTAAATTTAATTAGGATAGTCCGTAAATACCCAGTACTTAGAGACATATGGTTCATTACTCAGCACACAATGATTTCAGTATTAAATTTTTTCTTCAAAATTTCCTGTTTCTTAGAAATTTTACCATTATTTTGTAAATATTTTATCATACTTGAATATTTCCCATTTCCGTGTATTTGTTAATATTACTCACACAAATTCTACAAAATTAATATTAAGCTTTCTCTCTATCTCTAGAGCCAAACATTAGAAATACAGGGAAATTTAAATACAGGGATTTAAGGAATTTATTTAGACTAATATGAATTCGAAATTTCATTTACAACATAGTTAAGATATTTAAAACAATTTTCATAAAACTAGTATTCCAAAATAAAACATATATTATTTACCTGTATATATTTACAATATGGCTTCCAATATCAAAAAATTTTTGAGAAATACTAGGATTTGTTAATTCCGTTTTTAGTTATTTGAATGATATGATTTGAAACAAGGCGAATTCAAATTTTCATTTACAAATATCAGATACTAGCAAATTGTCTTAAATTTTTAGTGCCTTCAAATACGAGTTCGTAAAAAACCGGGATCTTTTTTAAATGTACGTAATTTTCTACAATTTACTAATAATAACTTTTACGTAATTAATTATGTTGATGCTAATAGTTTGAATCCATATTTCCCTGTATTTGTTCATAAATTCACAATATTTTTATATACAATTTCGCAGGGTATTACCGACTCTTATTTCAGAGAATTACAAATGTCTCATCATTCTTTAATATCTGGTATATGTATTAAAATAATTATTAAAAATTATAACAAACCCCAGTATTTTTTAAAATTTCCCCCCCCCCCCCCCCCCC
>HF680398.1:5275-17361 GCA_000341915.2 Megaselia scalaris
TCCGCAGTTGTGACAACTCTTCACCAACAACCAGAAGTAATAGAACAACCTGAAGAACCTAAATCAATTGAATCAACAATGATTGAAGAAATTCCTAAATCTGATTCTGTAGAGAGTGCTGTAATTGTAACAACAACCACTACCACAACTACTGCTTCTATTCAAGAACCAGTTGATGTTGCTTCAGAAGAACCAAAACCTGTTGAATCTGTCAAAATAACCGAAGAAGTTTCTGAAATTATTGAAGATCAACACGAGAATCCCAAAGACGATAGTTGGAAGAGGAAGAAAAAGGAAAAGCAACCAAATGAAGAGGTTACTCCAGACGACGAACCTGCTCCTACTCAGAAAAAGATAGTTGAAAATCTTCCTACGATGGATTGGTCCGCTGTTGTGACAACTCTTCACAAACCAAACATTAAAGAGCAGACTTTATCGTTCATTGAAGGTGAAAAATCTGAAGATAGCGCTCCCGTATCTGAAATCATCGAAAAGGACGATGGTAACTTCCTTGAAATGAACAAACGAGTCGATGAACTCCTTTCACGCATTCAAAAATTGCCAAAGGAAATTGAAAGTATCAAATCCACAATATCTGCTTCAACTGAACCTATCGATGATACACCAGAAAGAGTTTCTGAGCTCAACAAACGTGTTGATGAACTTCTTTCTAAGATAAAGAGACTTCCTAAAGAACAAAAATTAGGAGGTGTTGAAACCGCTGAAGAAATTGTTTCTCAAATAACAACCAGTTCAACCAATAATGAAATTGAAGAACTGAATAGAAAAGTCGATCAACTTCTTGCAAAGATCAAAGAACTTCCCAAACAAACTGAGTCCACCTAATTTTAGTAGAAGAACCTGTTGCCCCTATCGAAGATTCATTTGTGTTTATCAAGCCTGATGAAGTCGAAGAAATTAACAAAGACATTTTGAATTGGAATATGTACTCCGACTTCACATATTGGCAAGATAAACCCAAATATGATGAAGCTGAACTGATGTGGAACTTACAAAAACCAGTCGGTTCAGTAACTCAAACAGTGACCCAAATTGTAGTTCCAACTACACAACCTCTAGTTTCTCTCCCTGAAATAACTCCTGCTCCCAAAGAAGATAAATCTTGTACTCTTCTCGAAGACCTCTCACTTGATACTTTCCCACAGAAGTTCACCAATGTTGAAACGCAATGGGTTCTATTAAATGCTGGCGAAAAATCAAGTCAAAAGACTGAATCTGAACCTGTAACTGAAATTGAATCTGAATCAATTGTACTAAAGACTGAAGAACCACCACGTGTAAACATTCCTTCACTTGCATACAATTTACTCATTGACAGTTCCTTACCAAAGGCATTCATTGATTACAATATGTACGAACTTCAATACCAGTTGCACTTGGCAAATGAACTTAGAAAGGTTGCTACCAAAGTAATCTTACCAATAATTACAAAGACTGATGACAGTGACAAACACGACGATGATCCAGGAAGTGGATCCAGTGGTAACTCGACTCCGACTCCAGACCCTGAACCATCTAAACCTTCACAAAACATGAACTGCTCTTCGCAATACATGTCAACTGATTTCCCAGCCGGTATCGGTCATTGGCATGATCAGTCTACATATTTGGCTGTTGAAAGCGCAAATAATGCTTTAGACCTAACTGATTCTGCACCCACTAATCCTACCAAAACAGAAGAAGCCTCATCATCTACAGTTACAACGGTGACAACTACAACAACCACAAGAACCATCGAGACCGGCCTCCAACCACAAGAACCCAAGGTGATAACGATGAGCATCCGTTTATTTATATTTTTAATGTTTTTGGCTTTTCTATTTGGTATTGGTTTTTGTTTTTGGCTTTAAGTAATAGTTCGACATGCAAATATTTTTGTAACGACATTTAATTTTAAATAGTTTTTAATTTTGTTTAATTTAAGTTTTGTTTAATTATTAATTTTTGGTTTTTTTTTATTTTTAATTTTATTTTTTAATTGTTTTAATGCATATTAATTTCTAACGCATGTTATTTTTAAATTCAACAAAAGATACTAATAAATATAATGTACTTAATATAACACTTCTGTCTACTCTTTTTTACACTGCACATATTTGTGGCACACAAAGTTCAATGTCTTCTTATAGAGATGCAAGCACTTAGAGGATTTTTTTGGTGCACATGTAATTGGTTTCATACACTATTTATTTAGAAACATTGTACAAAAAATAGTAGGTATTGAAAGTACTTCGAAATTTGAGATTCAAATCATAAATTTACAGGTAGTACATGTTTATAAACATTATATTTATGTTTATAAACAAAAAATATTTGTCCATAATAGCAAGATTTATTTTGATGAACATGAAATCTATGTTTAAATACAAATTATATGTTTAGAAACACATGTTTTGTGTTTATAAAGAAAAAATAGTGTTTATAAGCGCTATAAAAATTGTTTATATACAATGTTTATAAACATCAAATTTATGTTTGTAAACATAAAATTTAATTATATGAACAGAAATCATGTTTACAGACTAAATATATGTTTATAAGCAGAAAATTAATGTTTATAAATAACTATTTTGTGTGTATGAAGAAAAGTCATATTTATATTAATTATAAATTCCCAGGTATTTTATGTTTATAAATATAATATTTATGTTTGTAAACATAAAATATATGTCCGTAAAAGCAACATAATGTTTATAAATACGAAATTAATGTTTATAAACAAACTTTTTATGTTCATAAAGAAACAAAGTAAACATAAAATGTAATAAACACACAATTAGTGCCTTTCAGCATCATCGCTAAATACTGTTTGGACACAAAATCAATGTCTGTTTGGGAATACAACATTGTATATCTCTAAACATAATTTTCTGTTTAGAAACGTAAACAAAATATGTTTAGAAACAAAATTCATGTATATAAATTTTGTAATTATAAAAAAAAATGATTGGAAACGAACAAAATGAGCTCTTATTTTGATATTATATTTGTAAACATTACATTTGGTTTTTTCAATTAATTTCAAAATTTATTTTTCTAGTCATTTTCGAAATTTTATTTGAAACAAATTTATGCTTGTAAATCTAAAATTTATGTTTATAAACATAATATTGATGTTTCTAACTCTTATGTTGAGAACAATTACTTTTTTTTATAAACAAAATCACGATTTGTATAACATAATAACATTTATTATGTTTACGAATTAAAGATTTTTGTTTAGCACAAGTTATATTTTATGTTTACAAACACAAAATATATGTTACTTTTATGTTGATAAACAGATATTTTTGTTTAATAACATAATTTATATGTTTATAAGAATAGCCTCTATGTTTGTAAACAAATTTTTTTGTAATACACAAAATCATGATTTGTATATAAACATTTGTTATGTTTACGAATTAACGATTTTGGTTTAGCAAAAGTTATGTTTTGTGTTTAGAAACACAAAATATATGTTGATAAACAAATGTTTATAAATCGAAAATGTTTATAAACATGTTATATTTTTGTGTAATAACATAACTTATGTGTTTATAAGAATAGCCTCAATGTTTATAAACAAAATTTTTTGTATATAAACAAATTTTATGTTTACAAACACAAAATATACTAAAATTATATCGCTAAACGTGCAAAATTAATGTAAGTTTTATGTTTATAATTAAAATTGTTTGTATATAGACAAATTTTAAGTTTACAGACACAAAATGTAAATTTTTGTCTTTGATTACAAAACTATTGATTATAATCAAAATTTTCGATTTTCAATATCGAAAAACGTACAAACTTATTACAAATTCAGAAGTCAAAGTTACGCACATTAATCAAATTCATTTCGAATGTAATCTTATTGTGAGATATTTCGAAATCGAAAGATAAATATAAAATTACCTCATTTTCTTCTGATGACAAAAGTTTTGAAATGTCATGAAATCATCAAAGAGAACTTAACAATCACACCAAAACTATTCTCTAAGTGTGCACCCTGCATAGTCATCTAAAAATAGATCACTTTTGTGTACTTTTTCGCACAAGATAGAATCTAAATGTGAATATGACGATCCCAGAGAGTCATTTGCATTCTTGTATCCGAAGGAGATTGAACTTTGTCGCTATAACATGACTGTAAGCGCATGCATTTTTATAATTTGGAAGTGAAATGTTTTTTATTGTTTTAAAAAAGAATAAAAAAGAGACTGTCCGAGGCCATATTTTAATTTGGTGCAACATTTTACCTAATTTTTTTTGTTGATTTTTGCTAAATATTTTTATTTGAACTAAACTCTAGGAGTTATCACAAGAAATAGACGAATTACTACAGTCACTCTCATCGGTTGCGGATGGCATTGCTAACTTACCAAACAGCAGTCTAGAAAGCATGCTCCATGCACTTAAGGTACGTACTAATCTTTGATTCTATTCTAAAGTTTCTTATTACTAAATGTGTGAACTAAATCATGATCAACATTTCATATTAGCATTTAAGGTACTTGGATTAGGAGTTCCTCAATAGTTCCTAAATCTTACGTATCGTTCGATTATTGTAGATTTGTCTGTTATATTTAAATTTTTAAACCAGAATTAGCTTATTAAATGATCTTACATTGCAGCTGATCCAACAAAATCTGGAAGATTATAGGAAGGAAGCAAACCGCCTGAAACAGGCAAGCCAAAATGTACCCACGGATCCTCAGACAGAACGACTCATTAACGAAAGTATTGATCGAATTGATCTTCTAATGTTAAGATCGCAGCAAGGAACACAAATGATCGAGGTGAGTTTTCATAAAATGTGTCCTCCTAAATATATGCAACAACAAAAAGTACGCCAAATTATATACAACACTAATTAAAAATATTTTTAGAACGCAATGATCTCCCAACGAAAACGCCAAGACGAAATTGTAGATACAATATTCACCTCAAAGAAATCGAAGAATGGCTACAAGGAGCCCTCGTTGAACTCAAAGACGTCGAACATTTACCCACAAAAGAAGAAGACTTACTTATCCTACTTAAGTCCAGTCAAGATCTTTTGAAGAACCTGAAAGAGAAGGAAGAATCCCTAGCAACATTACTTGAAAACACACAACAACTTCACCACCACGAAGATGTGGCTGAATTGGCAAAACCTTTGTCAGAACAACTTCAACAAATTATATCCATCCTCCGAGAACAAATCACAGTTATAACAACAAGAATTTACACAATCGAGACAAGAATTACGCAAGGAGCCCAAGCAGCTAAGCCCAAGACAGTAGAATCAGAGCCAGTATCTTTGGATGACAGAACTATAGACTCAATGACTTCAATGCCTGAAGAGGAAGTGAAACCAGCTGGTTACACTGTTGAAACACAAACATCTCAAATTCAACAATCAGAAATTGAAGCTCAAACTAGCTTCCCAATAGAACAAAAGATCATCGATACTATCGAATCATCAGTACAAACAACAAAGGAAAGAAAACCAACTGAAAATATTTTGGTTACTCAAAAGATCCAAGATGGCCAAGAAACCATCCAGATTGACACTATTCCAAATGTTGAAATCCCCGAACAACCAGAAGATGTACTCATAGAAGCTAGGTATCATCAAAAGCCTCAAGGCGATGTCAGCAGGTCTACAGAATTAGTCATTAAGAATGTACCAGAGTCATTCGAAACCACATTTGTTGAACCAGATGAAACTACCACTGAAGTTGTAGTGGATCCTGATGGAACCAAACGAATCATTGTCAAGAAGATCACAAAGACCCGACATCAAGTCACTCAAAGAACTCAACAACAACAAATTAGTACCATCAGTACTTTGATTGGAGAAGGTGAACAGCCACAGCTTCAATCTGTTCAAGTTGTGAACTTGGAAAATAAGGAAACTATACAGTCCGGAGATGGTGATGGTGTTTTAAAGACTGTAATTACTCAACATCCAAGGGAAGTGTTGCTCAAGGAACTGGTCCAGAAACAGTAATTGTTGAAGAATTTGAATCTGCTCCAATTGTGCAAGAAATCATCGAAGAAAGACCAGAAGGTGTAGAATACCAAGGTGTACCAGTCCATGAAGGGGATGTTACTTACCTAACAGAAGGTACTGAATCAACAATTCGTGCTGTGGTACAACAAGTCACACGTAAGATTATCAAAAAGACCCGAAAAATCATAAAACGTGTTGTTGTGATCGATGGTGTTGAACATATCACAGAAGAAGTAGTCGAAGAGCCAGAGGAAATAGAAGTCACAGAAGAAGAGATGGCACCTAATGTGAATGTCAGCATTATTCGCACAGTGAATGGTCAAGTAGTTACTGAAGAAGAGTACAACCGTCTAATGGCGGAGACTCAGTCACAGGAACAGGTATTTGAAATTCCACATCCACAAACTCCACAAACACCAGCACAAGTAGAATTGTTGAAATCCTTTGAAAAAGCACCAGTAGATGTAACAATTACAGAAGTAGATACCCGTACTAGTACTCCTCTATCTACATCATCTACAGCTCCACCTTCTAACGTTACAGACCAGAAAGTAGAAGTGAAGAAAATTGTTACCACTATTATCGATGAATTACAAGACAAAGCTTTACAAAATATTGATGAAATTTGGCCAAAGGAACACCACTTGCAACCTTCAGAAATTGAACATTCAGAACACAAAGGTGATGTTCAAGTGTTGCCACAAGAAACTTACAAAGAAGAAATTTGGCCACTCAATCTGAATACTGGATCTGATGTGAAACTTGAAGATTATGCTTTTGAAGCTAAACCATTGGAGGTAATCGCCAAAGAAGAAGTGACTAAGCCTGTGATTGTCGGTTTCGAAAAGAAACCACAGCAACAAGAACAAATTACTATCACAGAAGAATCTATTGAACCTTCATTAACCCCCGTCGAAGAGCAACCTAAATCTCCTGAACATAAGACAGCTTCTATTACAATTACAACAAAAAGTGAGAGCTTTCAGTATCTCCAGAAATCAAGGAATATCCTAAGGAAATCATTGAAGATATTGAACAAATCAAGAAATCTGAAGTAACAGAACCGTCAGTTACCAAGCCAGCAGAAACTGCTTCCATCACAATTACCACAACAGAAGAACAACTCCAATCTCCTGAACCTAAAACAGCATCTATTACAATTACAACAACAAGTGAAGAACTTTCAGTTGCCCCAGATATCAAAGAATCTCCTAAGAAAGTGAAATCAGATCAGGAAGTTCCATCTCCACAAATAGGAACAATTAGTATAAGGAAAACTGAAGTAGAACTAGTTCAGCCTAAAGAAATTGCCGAAGAACCACATTCTCTTGACACAGATACTTATAGCATTAGTGAGCCATCATTGCCAGAAGATAATTTGATTAAGAAGGACGCCCCAGTCAAACAGGTTACTGATATTAAGACTGCTACCCAACTATTCATCACTGGTGAAATGGTTGGACCAAAGGTTATTACTGTCACCGCTCCAAGTGTTGAAGACAATGGAGAAAGTACTCTTAAGGTAACAATGGCTCCAACTGACAAGACTCGCGTGAATCTCAACATCATTGAATCTACAATCACTGAAACTGAACGTGATGACACATCCCGTAGTGAAATCGAGTTGGACACTAAGCGAAATCGAAAGAAAAAGAAGCGAAAAGAGAAAGAAGAAGTTCTAAAGCAACAACCAAGCGAAGAAGACTCACCAAAAGAAATGCCAATTCCACAAGAGAAATCCCATTCCATTTCTGAAGTGGAAACTCCCAGAGAAACTGGATACGAACCGGAAGATAAGACTCTTGATGAAACCGACGCTGATGATACCAAGAAGAAGCGTAAGAAGAAAAAGAAGCAAAAGGTTAAGGCTAAGGAAGATGAAGACACTCATGTTCCAGTTTCTTCAAAGGATAGTGATATGGATACTACTCTGTCATTAGAATCTGAAGGAAAGGTTCATCAAGAAGCTGTAACAGAAATTAGTCCGGAAAGTGAGTAGGAAGTTTATCGGAAGCTGCTACGGTGAAGATTGTTGAAGAGTCTGTAATAAGCCAAGATTCTGATTCTCTTCATGAGCCCAACAAAGAACTTCTTATGCCAAAGAATGTCCTCGAAGTCACATATGTAGAAGATGTTGAACAACAAACTAGTCCTAGAGTTGATGAACCTCAGGCTAAGGAACCTGTTAAAGATATTAAATCTGCTCAAACATCACCAGTCCATATGCCAGTTGAAACCATTTCCCAACAAACCAGTTTCGAAGTCCCAGATCTTGCTGATACCGAAAGTCAGACATTAGTTATAGAATCAACAGATGTTGATATTCAAACTACTCCCAGGCAAGAACTCCAAATTATTTCCGAAGAAATCACTAGAGTTATACCTGATGTAGATGTTGCTATACAAGAAGTCCCTGAACTTACCGACAGTTCAATACAAATTGTTGTAGAGTCTAAGGAAACTGAACAACAAACAACACCAAGACAAGATGAACCATTAATTACCACAGGTGACATCGTCAAACCTCTCGTAGCTGATATTGTTCATACAATTACTAAGAATTTAAAGGAACCAACAGCTGATCAAAGTACTCATACAGAAACCATTGAAATAACTCAAACTTCTGTTCAAACTAGCCCTCGTCCTGATGAAGCGTCAGCTCCTATATTGCGTGATGTACCTACTCAAGAGCAACAAACTACAACAGAGATTGTGGAAACAGTTGACTCTAACGTTCAAACACAGCCTACAGAAGAAAAGGAAGATGATACTTCATTGTCTACTTCGGAACCCTATAATTTGGATATTCATGCCACAGTTGCTATTCCTCCAGATTCTGAGTGTCCTAGTGCTGAACCAATCGTTTACCATTACACTCAAACTGTTGAGCTGCCCAAAAAGAAGAAGGGCAAGAAAACACCTGGAGATGAGAAAAAGAGTGACGGTGAGGTCAATATCAACGTTGAAATTGATAAATGTATGGCTCCATGTGAAGGAAGTCACATTTCTCATGCACAACATCTGACTCTAAGAAACCATCTTTGGCTACTTTGACAATTCAAAGAACAACTACAACAACAACGTTCCCAGAAAATGAACCAGTCGTGGAAGAAGAAGTAAAGTCACAAGTAGTTAAACAAAAGCAAAGATCTCGTCCAACCTCAACTGTTATGATCGAAGAAGTGATGTCACCGACTGAAGAGATTGATGTTCCATTAACACCAGGAGCAGCTCCAGAATCTCCAGTAAAACTTTGGTCAATTCCAAAGTCTGATGATGTAATTACTACTGAAACAAAGAGCATCCATCAATACCCTATCCACGACGTTGTTGAAGTTATCAACGATAGCTTGAGACAATTGGAAAGTGATGAAAAACCAACCGAACTCACGAATATTCTTCAATTGGCCACAATTGGAGAGGACATTGTTGAACAACCGGTTGAAAATAGAATCCAAGAAGTGAACGATTCTATTGAACAATTGGAAAATGCTATAAGACGTGGAGATCAAACTATCATCCAAACCACTGTCATCACTGTTGTTGAAAAGGTGTCAACTTGGTTGAAGACCATTGAATACAGAGTATACCTCATCAGGCAGCAATCGAACGAAGGACCAAGTGAGAAGAAGGTAGATGATTACAGCAAACTTGGTGAAGAAATCCATCTCATTAAGCAAAATGTGACCAACTTGGAAGCAAACATTGATAAGATCCCTGATAAAGAACCACTTGAGCTCTGCATCAATAAATTGAAGAGCTACATAACAGCGGTTGAAGGAGCTACCAAAGATCGTCAAAATCAAGAGATTAAAGACCTGGAAAGATGGAATGAATTCTTAATTACCATCTACAATATCACGACAATCATCAATAACTCCAATGATCGTTATGACAACATTGTATCTCTTGAAGCTCCTCTTGACACAAAGGTCGCTGCTCTTGAGCAATTGGAAACTGAAATTCTTGATACTCAAGTTAATGTTGGTAGAATCTTAAATAGAGCTCACTCTATCCAACGTGACTTCCCTGGAAAAGACGTGAGATCCCTGAAGATATCTATAATGCTATGGATGTTTGCAGGAATATCCAAAATAACATCATTCAAGAAAGGGACCGACTTCTTCAATTGCAATCTTTAGCTGAGGAATACGAACAAACTCTTAAAGAATTCGCAAATATCACAATAATTGCTGACAAACTAGTTGAATCTCCAATTGTCTGTAAGAACCTGGATGAATTACATGCTGCTATTCAAAAGCATCGCAAATTCTTTGTAAATCTTAGCCACTGTAAAGCTCTTTTGGAATCACTTCAAGAAAACATTGATGTTGAAACCAGAGAAAAACATGCCAATCTCCACAATGAGCTATATGGAAGAGCAAATACTCTATTGGACAAAGCTACTGATCGTGCTCAAAAACTAGCTCAAGCTGCTTCAAAATGGAGTGTGCTTGACAAGGGAATGAAGGATGAACGCCAGTGGCTGCAAGTTGCCCATCAAAGAGTTCCAGATTTGTCTACAGTAACATCAGCTGATTACGAACAGTATGCTCATTTATATACTTCATTGAACAATGACATCTCTCACCATCATGCCAAAATGATTCAACTCTCTAATACCGCTGAAAAACTCCAAGATTTAATTGAAGCTCCAAAACTAGTTGAGGAGAGCAATGAATCATTGATTACTTTGTTGAAACTTCAAGAAGATGTAGCATCTTATCTTCACAGACTTCTTAGGTTCAAAGAAATTTGGACCTTATACGAAGGACAAACTGAAAAATTGGAAGCCTTCATTAGGAACTCTGAAAAGGAATTACATAAAATCCATATTCCTGATGACCCAAGAGCTCAACCCATTGAACACATTCGTCAGTTCTGGGAAGTTAAGGCTCAGTTCGAGATGCACAACAATCTACGTGGTGACATTGCGAATAGTCTAGAAAAATCTCTTGAGATTATTCCTTTGGCTGATGAGATGCTTCAAAGGCAATTCTATGGTCAATTGGAAGATAGATGGAATGGAATTTCTGGACAAATCTCCGCCATCGAAGGAGCCATTTGAATGGAATTTCTTCTGATGATCTACCACAATCAGAAAAGTTGGAATTCCTCGAAAGAGAACTTAAAGAAATCTATCTTTCAATGACTGGAATGAAGGGTGTTATCAAGAGTGAAGATGACTTACTTTTGTATATTGAAAGGATACAAGTTCTCAATAAGAGAGTCGCCTTGATTGGTAATGAACTAGGACGAATTGGAATCCAAGACGAAAGTGAACCAGAGAAAATTGGTGAACTTTTTGCTTTATCTCAGAAAATCACAAACCATATTGCCGAGGAACTCGAAAACTCCACAGTCCTACGTGACCAACTGATGGCTTTGAAAGAAGGCATTGATGCTGTACGCAAAGACCAAGCTAGAATGTCAGTGGCTTTAGATGAATGTGAGCAATGTGAAAATAAGGAGAAGGAAGTAGTTGAGTCTGCTGTGACAGATTGTCAACAAATCGCTGAAGATTTGATTGCTTCTTGGCAAGAAATCATGAGATTGAGACAACTTTTGCACACTCTTCCATTGACTTTGAAGATGACTGTTTCTCCAACAAAACTTGAAAGAGAAATCGCCAAACTTCAAGATGAACATGCATTCTTGGAGACAAGGTGCACGAACATTTTGACAATTCTAACTAACAGATTAACAGTCTGGAAGAGGTACGAGAAACAACTTGATATGGTCCATGATTCTGTTAATGAAGCTGGATTTATGGTGGACTTGTTGAAGATCCAAGGAAATGTAGACTATGAAAGGTTGAAGAAGGCTACAGAAAGGTTGGAGGTGAGTTGGGTTTTATTTTGATTTATATTATTGAAGGTAACTTTCGATTTTCGGATTTTCCAAAGTCAGGTAGACATTTTATTTTGTAAACATGTTTAGTGATTTCTTCATTTTTTGAAAACAATGGATGATCAGATGTGTCACCAGCTGATCTAAGATTTTTTTTTAGTGACTTTATTAATAATTGATTATGTATTTGAAACAGGGACCGAAGCAAGGGTCATTTTTAGCCGTTCGCTCGCTT
>HF680399.1:37100-52040 GCA_000341915.2 Megaselia scalaris
GGGGGGGGGGGGGGGGGGGGGGGGGGGGGGGGGGGGGGGGGGGGGGGGGGGGGGGGGGACTATAACATCATTGTTTTCAAATGTGTTTTTAAATAATATTTCACATAGAAAGAAGTTATTTAATGTATTTAGAAAGACATTAAAAAAATCCAGTGCATTCAGATTTTTCCATGCAACTAACATTTTTGTGGAAATAATATTACTATAACAACACTGTTTTCAAATATGCTTTTTAAATTATGTTTTATATAAAACTCTAGAGGGTACTCTTTTTTTATATGATCTCCATTTTTTGACAAAACAACAGTTCTAAACTTTTAAGGAAATCATTGAGTGTATATAGAAATAAATAATTCAGTGAATTCATGTTTTTTTCTAATATTTCCTGGACATAATTTTAGTACAGCATTTCTGAGAATTAATTTTAATTTAGCAACACTGTTTTAGGCATATTAAATATTATTCTGGTTATGTTTCCATTATTATTTTATAAATCTAAGGAGGCGTCGTTTAGAAAACATAAAAAAGCCGTAGTCGAATATACATCTTATAAAGCCAAAAAGTTGACGCCGACGGGAGTTGAATTGGAAATCGTCGAAGCTAGTTCAACTTTGAAATCGACGTCACGTATTGTCTTTCGAAGTCATTGACAAGAATCGGTAACCTTTTTCTTTGCCGCCATTACATTCGCCGACTAAAATAGTCTTATAAAAACCCACTTAAAATGATTTATCTGTGTTTCTGACATCACTGCTTATTTTTATTAGTATACCAACACTGTTTTTAAACAAAACTTTGTTTTCAATTTCAAAAATTTTAAAATTTTAAGGAAATTACAAATTTATCGAACATTACTCTCAAACTTCAATCTAATCTTCCATCCCACTCCATCCTTAAGTAATCAAACAAAAAATATATTATATCCACTAAATAACCATTAAAATGACAAGCATAATAAACCGTCATGTTGAAATCAAATCGCGATAATTCCAATTAGAAATTAAGTTATCTAAAGCTGAATCGCTCGCTTACTTGCGAAATATATGCCGTCTAGTCTTGTCTATATGCCTGATTGATATTTTCAATCGAAGTCGAAGTTTTATGAGGTTAAACAGTCTCACCTCTCCATACTTGAAATAATTACGATTTAATTTTTAACTAGTCAAAATACTCAACGCAGAAGAGATAAATGTTGTTTGGAGCTGTTATGCTGCAAATTGCAAATGCAACTGATAATGATTTCAAGATTATTTCAAATGTTCGGTTCCAGTGATGGGATTGTATATTTTTGGTAACTGGGGTCAACCTAAGGTTGTTTCTTGTCATTTGATTCAAATTCCTGAAGAATGGGCTTTTGTCTAATCATAGGTCATCACTTGATCTTTTTGAAAGGTTTGGCAACACGCATTTTGTGGATAATATTTTGTTTGACAGATATCATTTCAATCGATTGAATGACTTGAATTTATGGATTTGATTTTTGATTTGTTGTTTTAATGTGATTTCATAAAATTGATATAAAACTAAATGTTCTCAAAAAAAAAATAAAATAATATTTGTAAATAAAATTTGTAAATTCTTTTCAAATTTAGCAAAATTTTGTAATAAATCAGGGATGGTCACTGTCTGTAATTTACGAAATTTTCACGTAAATCAAGATTTTTTTTTACTGCCGTAAACGATAAGCCCAGCAGAATTCCCCGTTTTCTCGGTAGCCAGATTTCATAATTATTTCAAGTATGATGTTCACTGGAACTCTGAAAAGTTCCAGACTCTAAGAGGATTCCGCCAAGGAGATGCGCTGTTGTGTAGTTTCTTCAACGTCTTACTGGAAATGATCATGAAAGCAGATGATCACCAATAAATCCACACAAACACTGGGCTACGCAGACGACACAGACGTTGTCGGAAGAAAAACATCAAGTGTAGCTTCAGTATTTCTAAGGCTGGAAAAAGAAGCTAAATCGAGAAGATAAGACCAAGTGTATGCTCTGAAGTCGGAACCAAAGTCATCACGAATCATTCACCATTGTAGACTATGACTTCCAGGTGGTAAAGGATTTCACTTATTTGGGATCGAAAGTGACAGGAGTCAATAACGTTGGCGTTGAAATTAAAAGGAGGATACAGCTCTCAAACAGATGTCTGTTTAACCTGATCAGACACTACGATCTAGCAGTTATCCCGCAAAACCAAAGTTAGACTATACCATCAGCTGATACTGCCTGTACTACTATATGGTTCAGAACGTAGGACTCCAACATCCGCTGACGTTAAGTTGCTATCGGCATACGGAAGAAGGGAGCATCAATGGAGAATGGCAGATCAGATACAACCAAGAACTGTACTAACAAGAATTTGCCCTGGGTAGGTCATATAGAAAGGATGAACGATAATGCTGCTGCGAAGAAGATCTACAATGCCAGTATAGAAGGAGTAAGAAGAAGAGGTCGCCAGAGAGCTAGATGGGCAGACTTAGTTGAGAAAGATGCTAAGGAACTAAGAATACCTCATGGAAATCAATATCTAGAAACCGTGAACTCTGGGCGACATACTATTGTTAGCTGGATTCTGTCGAAAGATCGTCAATAATAAAGTAAAGTAAAAGTAAGGATGTTAAAGAAGCTCTTTGAGGGTTTGGAACTTCTCAAGGGGTTGTCTCTCTTATTCTTATACTACTTGCTGTATGTTCAAAGTCTTTTGCCAGAGTTTAATGAGCTTCTTGTGGGCGGCTTCCTCACATAAGATGGATGTCATGATCTTATAGGGATCTTATGGAGACTTATTGTTTTATAGTTGGTCCCTTCTTTCTTAGCTCTTTCTTCTTACTCACCCGATTTATCCGTACAGGTATTTTTGGTGTAAATCCTTTTCTCTGCTTATTGACAAATTCCTTGCCTGGATCTTCTTTCAGTAACTCGAGGCTTTGGATTTCCTCTTGTTCAAGTCTTCCCTTCTTCTGTCGACAAAGTTTTGTTGTTTACCTCTCATGGATGGGCAATGATTCATTACTTACATAATTTACTTACAATTAATGTCAGTAAATTATGTAATTTGCGTTAATAACTGATACTTTGTATTCAAAGATTTGATGACTTAAGTACTTTACGCTTATAAGTTACCTAATTTACAGACAGTGTCCACTCCTGTTTCCTCAATTTTTCTTTAATATCTCTCATTGTTCCCTACGGTACTCTTTTGGAGTACTTTTTCTGCCACCAAAATCTTTATAATTTCGTATAAGTCTGTACAAAACTGTTGTTATTAATTGATCAACGGGTCCAACGGGTTACAGCAAACCTAAAATTCAACTCCTAACAAACTGTTTCTTGCATTCCAGTTCGTTTATACAGATATTTCATTCCAATTACTTACTTCCCAGATATCCAGAACAACCTATCATCTCTCATAAAATAAGCATGATATGACATCACTAAAGAATTAAGTATAAAATGTAATCAAGTTGTTCCATCCATTTGAAAAATTTATGAGTATTTTTTGCAAATTTGAATTGAATGGAAGACAGATAGAAATTATAATCTCCAAGCTGAATGAATGCATGTAATAGATAGTCTTAGTAGTTTACAGGTTTTCAGCCATAGCATAGCAAAGCAAATGTTATAGAAATATTTTGAGTATATTTTATTTTTATGATAAATTCAATTAGGTATCTCGTTTACTTTGCTTTTGTTTCGCGCCAAAGCTGACTTACATTTGTACTATATTTAACTGGGATAGTAATTTCTATATTTTTGGCTAAAATGTTGGTAACAAATGAATGTATATTTATTTATTTTTTCTTTTCTCCATTTCAGATAACTTTAACGGTTTTGGATAAAAATGACAGCCCACCAGTGTTTCGTGATACACCACTAATTTATAGTGTCAGCGAGGATTTGGGAGCTGGCCACACAATCGCAACAATACGTGCCACTGATCCAGACACATTAGGCACTCTCAACTACACCATGATGAATGGAGACGATGGAAAGTTCGAGCTGGAATCTAAGACAGGAAAACTAAGGCTACAAGATTCATTGGATCGTGAGACCAAAGACGTTTATCATTTGGTAATACGTGTCACAGATGGTATGCAATACACTGATACCACAGTCACTGTTCAGGTAAGGTTTTTGGTTTCTTGTTAAATGTAGGAAGTATGATTATGGTCAAAGAGATGTAACATTACATTTCTTTCTGACGAGGGAGAAAGGTTTCCAGATTTATGGGCTTGAAAATAATTGAATTATTTATTGACGTGATTTCTTTTAAATATGGTGTTTCAAAGGAAAGTTTTCTGTTAATACATCGTTGAATGTGCTTAGAAATTAAGCTGGAGTTTTATGTTGGTTATTCAACAGAATATAGAAGCTGTTCCTTCAATTCACAGAGTCTTCTTGAGATGTGAAAATCCTGCACATATAATTTATTCATTTACCTACCATTTCATTTAAAATGATTCCTTCGTTTTCAGCTCATGTATTGAAATTCCTAAAAAAAAACCCTTCAAACTAGGATTTTTCTATGTATCTAGCATTTCCTTTAAATGTTATCAATATAGCAACACTGTTTTCAAAAATAGCTAAAAAATTGTAAAATCAGTTTCTAGGAAACTTTGATTGCTAAAAGATAACATTCCTTTCGTAAACTAGAATAGCACGAATATAATAGATAGGGAAACCTTCCTTAGCCAAGTTTCCTCAGAAAATGTAAATAAATGAAATCCTTTTCCAGAATCAATATTCTCGAAAACAAAATGCCCATCAAATTCACACATTGCCCTTGTTAAACATGATTTTGTTTCCGTTGATCTGTCGTCGGTCGTCGCCATTGCTACCGATGGGTCCATCCATGAAGTGTGGATCTGGAAGACGATAAGATGAAGACCATTACAAATGAGATATCAATTGGAATTTGAAACATGACATTATTTGATGGTATTCATTCAATTCATTTAGACTTGGACATGGACTGGACATGTCTTGGCTTAGTTCTGTGTAAAGCCCAAAAAAATCAAAAGAATACCACGACATTCGAGAATTTCCTTCTGTCTCTCTGCTTCTTTCTCATCTACACAGATGGATCTTGTTGCAAGAACTCGTTGCTGTTGTTCTGTTGTTCTTGTTGCACAAAATATAAGTCAATTGGTATTTTTATTTTGATATTTTTCGTCTTTTTTCTGCCTTTTAACTTCTTTTTTTCATTTTTTTGTACAAAAATTCCCTTGTGTACCCAGAATCACAAGAATCAGACCAACTTAAAGGGAAAGATATGCTTTGGTTTTTGATTCAGAATTCTTAATGAACCTTATATGCGGTTTTTTGTGCTCGTATATTACGAAATTAAGGTCGCAGTTATGACATGAATGTCTTCTTATGAGTTGAAAGAATTTATTCTTCTTTTCAGACTCTTTAGTTTAGAAATCATGTTTTAGCGACAATTAGGGGCAATTGGGGCTGCTGGACTCATTTCGGTTGTTGAGAATGACTTTTGAGAAATGTCACACTCAATTACTTTCTTAGATTACGAATGGGGGTAATCCTCCATGAAATCATCCATGCCCTATGACCTTAGCACTCGAAACTGACTGCACTGATACCATTTTTACTAAGCTGTCTTTGAGACAACAATACTCATTGGAGAATAAGCTGTTTTCGGTAGGAATATACTCAAGGTATATTCCTACAATTCTTGATTCCTAAATATTTTCTCTATAGTACCTAAGCTCCGTTTCCTCTGTAATTGACTTTAGAAAAACTCCATAGCCACCGATTCTTTAGTTCCATCATTAAGGAGAAGCTACTAAATCAGTGAGCTAGTGTATATGAAAAAATAAATCTCAAACCCCAACATCCCTTACAGAATGAAATCTTAACAGAAAGAATTGTCGCCTGGTCCATTAACTATAAAAATAATGTGACTTGAATGTTAAAATCTATGATCTCTTTTACAGGTGAACGATACCAATGACAATCCTCCAGTATTCTCGGAAGCAGCCTACTCTTTCGATATTCCAGAGAATGCCCAGCGTGGTTATCAAATTGGAACGATAAAAGCCACAGATCCCGATGTTGGAAACAATGCGCTGATATTCTATTCAGTGATATCAGATTGGGGCAATGACGTATTCACATTGAATCCGCAAACTGGTGTCTTTACTTTAACTGCTAAGCTGGACTACGAGGAAGTGCAACATTATATACTTGTTGTACAAGCTCAAGATAATGGTGTTCCCAGTCTTTCAACTACATTGACGGTATACTGCAACGTTTTAGACTTGAACGACAACCCACCAATCTTCGAATCAATAAACTATTCAAATGAAATCTATGAGAACGTTGAAATTGGCACTGAAGTTCTAAAGGTCAGAGCAACTGACGCAGATGATGGTAAGTACAAAAGAAATTTCTCATTCATCATCGATCAGCATAATATGTTAATGACATTCCGCACGTTCTGTCAATCAAGATGGAATGAAATTATGAATATTAAGATGTTGAACTGGAACACAGTTGGAAAAGATTGGTAGGTTTACACTTTTTTTGTGAGTGTATAGTAGGCTAGTAAAGTTATTATCTGGGATAATTAATTCATGTAAGGTAACAGCCATGTTTGTAGCAAAGGTAACTATATACCATAGCATTATACTACACTCGTAACTAGAAGCGAGGAATAGCCAGAAATATTATTTTTTGTTTATGGTAAGCTACCATGTACACCAATATTGGAGACCTACCCTGAATCTAAACCTATGAGAAATCCAATTTTGGTAAGGATGTCAGATAGTGAAGGTATATGAAGCATAGTTTTGGAGTTTTATGAAAAGTAGGCATATAGAGGAGAGGTATACATACATCCATGAATTTCATATGCCTACTATGATTGGTAAAGGGTAAGAGCATTTGGTCAGTTTTATCTGCCAACAGAGCACTACAGACAATAAAAAGAAAACAAAATTGAAAGAAATTTCGAGAGCTACACTGGACCCGGAAGTAATCTATGAGAAAAAATAAAAGGCCTACAAGTCAAAATATAAGTTTAAGGGTTTTTTGGACGAATGTATATGGTATACGTTACTAATACAAGGAGGATAATCTTCATATTTATGCAAGATCCAGCATTTTATATTTATGCTTATAGTGGAGAGCTACCCTGGGCCTAGTCGTTTATAACATAAGAAAGATGTTTTGTATGATAAAGATAGTAAAAGGGATAGTTAAGGCTAGTATGAACATCCTCTGTAAGCTACCATGTATACCAATAGTGGAGAGCTACCCTGAATCTAAGCCTATGAGAAATCCAATATTGGTTAAGGTATATGATATAGCTTTGGAGTTTTATGAGGTATACATACAATGAATTACATATGCCTACTATGATTGGTAAAGGGTAAGAGAATTTGGTCAGTTGTATCTGCCAATAGAGAACTACAGACAATAAAAAAAACAAAATTTAAAGAAATTTGGAAGCTACCCTGGACCTGGAAATAAGCCTATAAGAATAAATAAAAGTCCTAAAATAAAAAGGATAAAACATATATAGTGGAGAGCTACCCTGGTCTTAGTCGTTTTTAACACAAGAAAAATGTGTTGTATGATAAAGACAGTAACAGGAATAGTTAAGGCAAGTATGGAAATCCTATGTAAGCTACCATGTATGTGTATAGTGGAGAGCTACCCTGAATCTAATCCTACGATAAATCCAATTTTGGTAAGGATATTGATAGTGAAGGCATATGTATAGTTTTAGAGTTTTATGAAAAACGGGCATATAGAAGAGAGGTATACCTACGTTCATGTATTACATATGCCTACTATGAATGATAAAGAAAGAGCATTTAATCATTTGTATATCTGTCAAAGGAGTCCTACAGACTATAAAAAACAAACCTAAAAGAAATTTGGAGAGCAATTTGGGCCTAGAAATAAGCCTATGAGAAAAAATGGAGTAAAGAGTTACCCTAACCCTATTTGTTCCTGATACAAGAAAGAAGATTTCTTTATGTTAAGATATTACCAAAGATAGTAAAGACACGCAAGGAGAATCTATGTGCACTACCATTTATCAGTATAGCGGAGGGCTACCCTGGACCTAGAAATAAGCCTATTAGAATTACTATGCCCAGGATATTAGAGTGATGTAGTTTTTGATATTTATTGAAAGTGAGAATATAGAAGAGAGGTACTTACATAGAAAGATTTAAATATGCCTACTATGATTGATAAAGAGTCAGTTGTATGTCTATCAATGGAGCACTACAGACAATCAATAACCAAAATTTAAAGAAATTTTCTCATAGTGCCCACTTTGAACGATATTTGAAACTCCTTTGCATAGAAAGATAGAAGGTAGAATTAATGAAATATCCAATGAAAAGTATATAGTGTGAAAGAAAGTAAATCTCTAACTTTATTGTCAGTTCAACTGCCAATCTTTTCAAACTGTTAGATTGCGAAAAAAATAAAGGAACAAAAATAATATAATAAAAATGTATAAAAATAGCGGAAAATTACAAAAGAAGATCGATCGATGGATCGATGGGAATGAAGGGAATAATAAAAAGAATAATAATAAAAAAAAAGTTAGTAAAAAAAGTTTTATAACCATCATCTTTCTTTGCAGGGGATAATGGCCGGATTGAGTTTAGTATAACAGCGGGTGATGATCGAAATGATTTTGAAATTACTGAAAACGGTACAATTCGAACAAAACGTGAACTTGATCGTGAAACAAAAAGTTCTTATAATTTAATTGTGACCGCAAAAGATTGTGCCAAGGAACCAGCTTCTAAAAGGTTATCGTCTACTGTTCAGGTGAGAGAACTTTTTCTTTTGTTTTACCTTTAGACTTATTTCTTTGGACACGCTAAGAAATTAGTGCAAAACTTCTACATTTTTCTATTAACTTTTGACATTTTTTAATTTTCTGCGGTTTTAGGATTTTATCGACACCAGGGCAATACTTGAGTTTTTAAAGTGGTATAGCATCACTTGTGATCTTTTGTCGGTAATTCTAATTTTTGATTGAGCAACATTGCAAAATATGATTTGATCTCATATTTAGAGAATTATCAAATTATATCAAATAAAATAAACATCCTGGAAATTAATGAAAAATAACTCAAATCATAAGATTTTTACCTTTAACAGGGCAACATTTCGAAATTCGATGTAATATTGCATCACTAGTAAAAATTTTTGATAAGTCATATTTTTAGCTGACTGTAATGAGAATGTTCCTGCCGTCTTCAGAAATTTTTCGAATTTAAAAACTTTAATTGTTTGTCTGTAACACTAATTTTTGAGGGTAAAGTTCTTGATGTAGTTTCGCTTCGTCACCAGATATCCAAGTAGCGTTGATTTCCCATATCTTGTGACCTTATACTGAAAATATATCTCCTAAATTATCTACAACCTTCTTGAAGCGAATAACATCGTGAGATCCATCCCTCTGCTAATCACTACAAATGTGTGCTGCGACTTCTTGGCATCCCAGAATCTAGAGCTACATAGAATAGTTTTAAAGTTTTAAAATTACTATTGGACCTTCCTCCACACCTTTCCTAGCAAAATAATCAACATTATAATTTCTCACATTTCCATTGTGTTAAACTACTAGAGAAAACTCAAATATCTAAGATTTTAGGTTTTTTACCAACAACAGGGCAACACTTAAATCCTTAACGTAGAATAGCAACACTTGAGACATTTAATTCATACAAACATAAATCTAAATATAAAATTATTGTAAACATTTACACTTTCTCAACAAAATTTCTTAGCGTGAAACTTCACCATTCCTCTATAGACCATGGAATTCCCTGTTTTCATTTGTTTCCACCTACATCTGAAGCCCAGGTTTACTTATTGCAGTAATTTCTTTGGCGATATTTTCCTTATCTCTTGAGCTTCTTGGTTTAATGGAGGGTAATGGATGCTCATTCTTCGTATTGGAGTGAAATATGTTTGGGAATGGTAATTAGACAAGATGGAAAGATTTCCAAAGTAATTAGTTCTTTGCACTTTGGCTTTGAAGAAATTTTGATTGGATGTAACTTTTGAGTCTTTTAAAGAATTTATTAGGTTGTTTTGGTTTTTAATTGAAGGTAATGGTCATGAATATAAAATACTAAATTCATTTACTTTCATTAATCTAAAAAATCAAAATATTTGAAACTCTCTAACGGAATAACATAATAAACTAAAAGAAATCTATAAAAATCCCTGACAAAATATCATTACTTCACTTAAAAGTCAACCTAGCATCACTCCTCATATACCGTCAGAAAACAACCATTCAAACCATATATGATAACAAACTTATATATGAAGGTATTTATCATGAATATCATTACTACGTTCATTTACTCCCATTAGTTAAGAACAATAAATCCAATTAATTAAAAATCCCTAACAAAATAACATCGCTTCACATAAAAATCGGCCGTGCACAACTGCTTATAACCTAAGCAAATCTATAACAATCCCTGACAAAATATCATCACTTTACTTAAAAATCAAATTAGCATCACTAGAAGCAGAAAATAGCCATCCTATGCATATAAGGCCAGAAATTTATAAGTGAAGGCAAAATTGTCTTGAATATCATATATAAACTATTAAATTCATTTACCTTCATTAATGTAAATCAATAAATCCAACTAATTAAAAATCCCTAATGACATAACATCACTTCACATCAAAATAAACCTTGCATAACCAAACAAATGTATAAAAATCCCCGACAAAATATCATCACTTCACTTAAAAGTCAACCTGGCATCACTTTATTCAATGAAATACCTGTACTATCAGCAGCATAAAATAACCATCCAATCCACTTGAAATACCTTACAGCAAATCCACATTCTTATCTAATTAAACAAAAGCTCCACCCATCAACTAACTAAAATACATACTAAAACGGTACTATTTCACTAGAAACCGATCCAGATACTAAGTTTGAAACTAAAATATAAAGCAAAGGGGGGGGGGGGGGGGGGGGGGGGGGGGGGGGGGGAGCAAACAACCTAAATCCATCCATTCAACTCCCAAGATAAACAAAAAGTAATTTATTGAATCTAAGAAGCAATTAATTTAATGTGTTTAATCTGGCAACTAAAATGTCTGATCAAACAAGTGCAAGAGCAATTTACCTCTTCTTCTTCTTATTCATCTAAATATTACTTGAGAGCTCTTCTTATCCTTAAACGAATGAGAAGAAATTAAAATATATAATTTCCTTAATTTATTTCTAACTCTAAAGCCAGATCTTTTACTTTAGTTTGGATTTGTTACGATTTAGTTGGTAAGTTTAGTATATAAATGTATGACTTTGTAGAAACTAAACACTACATCTAAGAGGAAATAAGAAAAATTCTTCAAGTTTTGCTTCTTGTTTCCGACATAAAATAGAACATTTCATTTCTTATTCATTCAACTTGTCTCTATGCAAATTCCACATCTTTAATAAGATACATATCTGCGATTATCTGTTTTGCAGGGATGGGTTGTATAGTCGTAGGTATATAGGTATCTGGGAGTATGTGCGGTGTACTTTTTTTTCCTTTTAACTAATGGGAGTAATTGTCCTTGTTAATGGACTTGGTTCCACTTGACTACTTACTATAGACAAAAGGATTTATGCCTTTGATAGGGCTATGTTATTACTATCAATTTACTAGACTTTAGTTGTTTTATTTTCTTTAATTTATTTATTGAATGTAATAGATTTCTAGAAATAAGAAGAAAAATATCTGAAATTATAGGATTTATAATAGGAGCAGGGCAACACTAGAAGTTTTCATGTAATATGGCATCACTGGGAGTATATTTTGGGTTTTAACAGTAGAATATAGGTAATGTTTCACCGAGGATTTTTTGTGACGGGGGACATCAAAGTTTTCTTCCTTTCTCTCTTCCTGAGATGGTAACTCCGAGAAATAGTTTTATTTTTGAGAATTGATTGTTTTAGATTTTTCATGAAGAATTTATTTTTAAAATGTAAGATTTTTTATTAAATTAAACCCAATTTTTCTAAAATTTCAATAAAAAATTTAAAAAATAAGAAAGGAAGAAGAACACTTTTAAGGGGGGGGGGCAGTCTTATGAGACTTATGTCACTAAGGAAGTCTTCCAATCTCTAGTGAACTAACATAAGAGAGATGGGCAAATCGAGGTAGTTAATTAATTATTTCAGTAATTTGTATGGAATTGATATACGTAAATTACATCATTTATATAAATAACTAATATGTTATATTGAATGAGTTTTTTACTAATATAAATTACTTGTAAATTACGTAAATTGCAGACAGAATCCGTGGAAAGTGTATTCTTCTTTCTTCTTCTATGAAATAAACTTAATTAAAGTCTGTAATTTACAAATATTTTGTATTGAATGAATTGATTACTTATGTAACTTACTTGTAAATTACGTAAATTACAAACAACGCATATCCGTAGAAAGGATATGCGAAAGGATATGCGTTAGTTAGAAAGCATTTCATTTGTCTTTTCACATCAAGTAATAGGCTTTCTTGATATTAGTGTAATTTACGTCCGTAATTTACATAATTAAGTAAACAACTAATATGCTGTATTGAATGAGTTTACTACGGGCTTACATAGATAGCATTCGTGGCAAAAGTGTTCTGCTGGGTGATATGCAAGAAGATATTATCTAGAAAGCATTTCATTAGACTTTTAACATCAAGTAATAGGCTTTTTTGATAAAAGTGGTCCTCTTTAGTCATAAAGAGTCTTCGTAGTGGACACATTTTGTCTTTATTTTCAGTACAGCTATTAAGTACGAGTGTTTTGGGTGCGATTTGTATAGTTAAGGTGTTCTATGGAGCGGAACAATACAATTCCATCAAGAATATGGCCAAAGATAGTCAATATAATCATATATGAATAAAACTATTTTCTGGATACTCTCGGTTGGATAGAGCTCCCACAGAAGGTGGAAAATTGTAAGTTCAATAGATTATATTCTATATAGCTTAATATTTCTAGGAATCGTTCTAGTAACAATAGACTCCAAATTCTTGTTGGTAATGTTTACTATGAATTTCAAAAAACATCATCAATATTTACTCACAATTAAATATAATCCCTTTGTACCCTATCAATCCATGGAGAAAAAAATATAAGAAAAATAAAAACCAGCAGTTTATAATCAACCAAATTGACTGAATTTTTATGGCCTGCGGGTGTTAAGTAAATATATAGTTCCTTTCATACACCAAACCGGGTTTCAGTTGTCATAAAATACAGATTCCGATCTTGTACCGTCCTTTTACCTACCTTTTTTATTTTGTGGCTGTAATAACAATATTTTTCTGACTTGCTTGACTTGACTTTGCTCTTTTTAAGATCGCATTCAGATCGATTCGTGGTACTTGCTCAACATGCACTCTCCGAAATTCTGTATGGTTCTTCAAGATTCTAGATGAAGATACTGAGCTATTGACAGTGAAGCCCCTTGCATTTGTAGCCAATAAAGAATAGTTTCAAACATTTCATAGAATCACCAACAAAAGTTAAAATTATACCAAAAATCTTCCCAAGTGCATCGCAAGTAAGCCTGGTCTGGTTTGATGGATATTCATTTTGATAACAAACAATGTACGAAAATGAGTCAGTCAGGAGGGTAAAAATTGATCAGAGAATATGCAAATGAAGTAAGAAGAATCAGTCAAGATGGAGGATTCTTGTGAGCCAGTCAGTCCATCTCTTTCACCTGAATATGGATTCACCTGCTGTGGTCAAATGTGATAGAACTGAAAGCTTACCTGTCCATCTGACAATGATGGTCGTCGTTTTCTTCTATGGTAGTGAGAGTTTTCTTATAATTTTAATACAGAAAAAAGACCTAAGAAGAAAAAGACTGCAACGAAACTCCGCCTTTCCCCAGCGAATACAAAAGGGATATGCAAAATCATTGGTTCATTAAATGTTATAATTTTTTATGCAAAGATGCAATGTCGAAGAACAAGAAGAAGAAAAAAAAGGTAGAGAATCCCCTGCGGTTATATAATAACAAAAAAATGTGTATATGAACAAAAAAATATGAATACAAAATGGATATCTACTGGGTCTACTGACCATCAGATATGTGTTGTACATACAAGCAAAGAACAACTCTGGAAAAGTCTTAATTGTAGCAATTTTAAATTTGCAAGAAGGTACAGAAAAATTAAGAATGGATTGTAAGCAAATAGATTTGTTATCTTATTGTGAGCACATGCACTGTGGGTTCGAAAATGATGGAAGGAATTTGTTCCCATGTCAACTTTATTCTTATCTAGATTAGGCATTAAATGGATTCTGAGTAATTTTTATGATCAATGGGAGTAACACCATTTTGAAAGTCCCACTTACATGTCAAATGTTTTATATCTTGATGATTTTAGGCCTTTTAACAACAGAATTTCCATCAAATGCTTACTGTTGTCGTATGTTTCAGAAACATGTGTTAAAAGAAATCCGAAAGCTTATCTTTCGAAGTACAAGCTTTTTGTCCTAATATGTTTCAGAAACACGAATACGCAGCATTTATCAATCATTTGACAATAAAGTAAATGTTGAGGAAACATTGTTGCTATTAAAAACAGATTTTCAAAAAATATTTTGTGTGCTAGAATGTTTCAGAAACAATTTTTGAAATACATTAAAAACTTCAAATTTCTTCGTAACAAATATGAAGGGTGAAGTGTAAATGAATACACATAATTTACAATAAATTTGCAGTAAATGTTGAGGAAACATGATATTGTAACACAAATTTTTACTGACTTCTCGTCCTCATATGTTTCAGAAACATTTGTTGAAATAAATCCCAGAGTTAGAATCCGAAACAAATATGAAGGATGAATACTAAGTTACACCCAACATTTATCAATAATTTGACAATAAAGTAGGGGGGGGGGGGGGGGGG
>HF680499.1:23800-35440 GCA_000341915.2 Megaselia scalaris
GGGGGGGGGGGGGGGGGGGGGGGGGGGGGGGGGGTTTACATGTAACTAACATATGCTGCCTATCTATGTTAGTCCTTAACCTTTGAAAAATTAAAAATGTTTAGACTAGGTAAAAACCATAGTTGGATTAGTTACCTACTGAAAGTTACGTTACTTGTTGTAACTAATGTTACTATCTCGTAACTAAGTTGTGAAGTTAGCAGCGATTCTGATAAAACAGTTTTAATCTGTTTCATTCGTAATATTTGGAAATGCAGTTTTTTAGATTGCGTTCACCCTCAATCCTCTCGACCTATCTTCTTTTTCAAGTCTTTGAAACACTCAGGCCACGCTAGATGTTGTTCTTCCGACAACATCTATGTCGTATGCGTCATGTTCTTGGTGTCAATCTCAGCTGCTCTCATGATCGTTTCCAGTAAGATGTTGAAGAAGCTACACGACAGGGGGGGGGGGGGGGGGGGGGGGGGGGGGGGGGGGGGGGGGGGGGGGGGGGGGGGGGGGGGGGGTCTTAAAGTCTGGAACTTTTCAGAGGCTCCTGCAGCCTCTAAGTATCTTGCAACGTCATTTGGCTTAAATTTGTGAATTTTTATGGTATACCAAAATGGTATCCACTGACGGTTTACGTTCTCGCCTGATTCCGATCTCCCATAAATTCCAACATTTCAAACTGGGCTTTGTCAAATCTCCTTTTCTTTTTTCTAGCCAATTTCACAACCAGCAGGTTTCGATATCAGGGCTCTCCGAAAGCTCTTCCAGTCGTCGAGTAACTAGCTCCTCATAACGTGTTTTGGTGGTTTCTGTGTTGAAAGCCTACAATTACGTTGAGGGTTGCTAGTAGGTGGTCTTGCTGAAATTCTTCACTAGATTGTGATCGGAGTCTATATTCGCATGACCACACTATTTTCTGTAGAAAAAAATGCACTTGACACATACAAATGAGAACCAAAATATTGAGCAACTATGACGGATGATTCTTAACAAGTTCACTGATATTAGTTTTTCAACATTATAGCATTTGTAACTTTAATGTTGGAAGCATTGTTTTTTTAATCAGCTCAGGTGAAAAGTTTCGAATATTAATACTTTCAAGAATCTATACAAACTTAAACAGTGATGGCCACTGTCTGTAATTTACATAATTTACAAGCGTAATTTACATGTAAATTAACTAGTTCAATGCAAAAATTCAGTTATTTTCGTAAATTACGCAATTTAAGGACGTAAATTATATGTTAACTACGTAAGTAATTAACTAAATACTTAATATTGCCCATCAATGAATAAAAAAGAATATTAGTAAAAATTTAGTATTGGCATATACACATATATATTAATCTTAATAAGCTAATGAGTGCAATTCTTGTCCTAATTTCCTGAAATGTTCCAAATTGGTTAAAAAATAGTGTACTTATGAGTGTCCGACCACATAATACACTGTGCCACCTGAATGATATGTGACGAAATTGCGCTGCAATGTTGAATCGGTTTGTGGTCAATAGTAAAAACTTGATTCCCGATCTAACGTTTTTTTCAGCTTACTAACCGTTATGAAAATGGACACAACTTGGCTTCAGACGCAACAAAGATGAAAATTAACCTCTATCATCAACAGCGGAATTCACAGATATTTCTTGTTAATTTTAAAAGTGTTCTTGAGCAAATTTTGAACGAAAATTTAAGACGCAAGGAACTCCCGTCTAGAACCACCGCGGAATTACCAGAAATTTGTTCATTTTGTGCAATTTTAGAGCGGAATTTGAATTTTAGACTCATCCTGCCCAGAACTACCACGAATTTTACAAAATTCCCCCAGAAATTTGTTTATTTTGACAAATTTGGAAGGTTTTCTTACATAATTTTTGGGCGAAAATAGCACAAAGTATATAAATAGCACCGCTTAAAAAGTGGTGCAGACCCACCGAAAAAAATCTTACACTCTTCCGGCTTAGAACCACCACAGAATGCTAAGCACTTCCATCAAAAATATATTTTAATATTTTTTTTAAGTTTTCTTGCTCAATTTTGGAGCAGAAATTGGACAGAGAACCCGACAAATGAACCATCCACTCCTCCTGTCCAGAACCAACATGGAATTTCCATAAATTCTTCCAAAAATCCGGATAGTCCCGGATCTTTTTAACTATATCTGGATAGTTGTATAGCTTTGAAAAGTGCCTGGTTGTACCTGATCCGTCATTCTCCATTGATTCATAGAACTCCAATTATTAGCCGAACACTCAGTATGCTGATAGTAGCGTCATTTGGCTTTGAAAAGTTGTTTGGATTTTCCAAGAATAAAACCGCATTGATAGTGGCCAACAATGCTGATGACATATGGCTTTAGACGCTCAAAAATAATGAATGCAAGGATTTTATATGCAATATTAAGCAAGCTGATTCCTCTGTAGTTCTTAAGCTCACTTCTGTCCTTATAGATAAGTACCAGTCGCTTGGCATCTTTCGCTACCCCAGATTTTTTAGGACTTGATGGAAAATCAGCTTGCTTTAGAAATTTACATCCAAAAACGAAATAATGCTTTGAGTCTTCAAAAGGAAGGTATTAAGGATGTTCTTTGGTACCAAATGCGTAAACGTTGAATGTAGAATCAGGTACAATGACGAACTTTACCAATTGTTTGAGTTGTACATAGCTGAGAGGATCCGAACAAAGCGCCTGAGATATGCGGGTTATGTAGAGAGAATGGATGAATCTGCTCCTGCTTGAAAAGCATGTTTCTCCCAACCGATAGTAACGCGTAGACAAGGTCGCCAAAGAATGCAATGGTTGGATGATTGTTACCGACTTATGTCGGTAAATCTAGGCAAATAATAACTTCAGCTCGAATTAATTTTTTGAACACTCTAAAATCAAAATAATGATTTGTAAAGATATTGCTGGAGCAACTTCTCCTGGTAAAAGTTTTACATCCATCATATTAGTCCTATTTGTTATAATGAATCATTATAAAAAAGAAGTGGGTAAATCTAGAAATTGTAAAGAAGCCACCAAAACCTACAATTCTATAAACACAATATAAATAATTCTATCTAAAAGAAACCATAATCAGATAAAGTAATTCAATACTCTTCTAAATGGCTTATCGAATGTCTAGATCTTTGTAAACCGTCTACAAATGGCTACTGGTTTTATGAAACAAGTAAATATTGACGCTTTGGATTGGAAAGAAATAAAATATTGAACAAAAAATAATATCAAATTCTCTAAAGTAATATATAATTCAACAAAACGACAGCCCACATTGAATGATTGATTGATGTTTATAGTGTATAATTGAAAAATCAGTGGCTATATGGTTTTCTATAACATGGGCCATAATTTTCATCGATAGTTTGTTTGATAAGTCAGAAAGCCAGTCCGTCAATGTTGCCACTGAGAACCGCATTTGATTGATTTGAAAATTTTGATTATCGCCCAAATGCAAACACGAAAAATGTTAGAATAAACAACCGAAACGCCATTATTCGATGTATTTTGGTTTTAGTATTTTTATTTTTGAATAAATATTGATGACATTGACAGGAAATATTGACGAAGGGAAGGTTTTTCATGATGGACGGACTGACTGGATGGTTAAAACTTTATTTGTATACAATTTTCGAAATTGTAGATTGGCGCTTCATTCTATACTTATTTCGTAATTGTAGATATAGACATACGACATTACAATTCCTCAATAGTAATAGTGTGATATGTTTACATTATACTATATAGCCTTTATAAGAAGCAGACAAGCTTCCGACATAAGAGCTGACTCTATATAAGATTTACATAGTATAAATGAAAATTTGTCTGGATGTTTTCCTTGTGTTACTACGGTGATATCGTTGTTAGAGGTGGCTTCGGAACCCAGGTAAACGAAATTATTCACATCTTTGATGTTGTACTTTCTCATGATGACTTTCGGGCCTAGTTGGTTGTTTTATCACCATTGAAAATTATCCATACGAAACTCGCCAAAATTCTAGTTCCTATTTCGTCCTTCTTATAACATCGATGTGTCAGCATATCCCAATATCTGGCTGAGTTTGTTCTTGTTGATCATGTTGGATGTTGGAGAGTTGGACTCCCATGATCATTCTCAGGAGGATATTGAAATAGCTGCAATCGCCTTGTTGAAATCTCCTTACAGTCTTGAAACTGTTGGAGATACCACCCGTAGCTTTCACAAAACTTAACGTATTTCCAAGCGTCCTTTGGCTGAGTTGGATGAGTTTTGAAGGGATGCCAAATTTGTTCATTGCTCGGAAAAGTTGATTTCTAGTTGGAGTATCATACGCTTGACGGAAATCGATGAATAAGTGGTGAGTTTCTGAGTGTAGAAATTTGATCGGAATTGGCAGTGTTCATGACTGGTGAACAGGTATCAGTAGACTTTTACCGTCCTCACCTACTGGGATACTGGGTGAAGAATTGGGTAGAGATGGGTTTTACCGTGTCCATTGTTCGCCCTAGCATTAGTCCGGGGGTTTCAAGAAACCCTTCGTGGATAGCGAACGGATCGTACAAGGCTCTCCACTGATCTGGCACTGTATCAGAGCTATTCCAATCTTCGAGAACATTCCAGCTTTATATAACAGAACTGGAAAGATTAAATATAGAAATTCAGACCAATTTCCTCGAATTTCTCGAATATCATATGATAAAATGTCCATTCATCGACTGCAGATGTCTAGCCCATTGAAGAAGCTGAAGTTTACCTCATCGGAAAACTCTAATATTTTGGGACTTGTTAGGGGTTATCTACAAAGATCTCATTTTGTTCAGAGTTATTTCACATAGCTTCAAGCTTTATAGTTCATAGCACCTTCGAAAAGTTATCACAATAAACGATAAAGAGTTCAAAAATTTCACTTTTTTCAGGGAAAAGTTGTCAGATACGCTGGGTGCTTTAGGATTTAGATTAGGTTTCGTTATATATTAGAATACTGATTAGGCTTAGAGATGGAATCGCCACTTTGTGAGTGAGCACAAAGACTCTTTGAGATTAGGAGTTCTATGTTTAGGTGATAGTGGAGTGGAGGTAACTTGTCAGGTTGACATGGAAGCGGGAGTTTTAACAAGCATCGAACCAGCTTAAAAATATTTGAAAGCAGATTTGTAAGCGAATGACAAGAGATGAGAGGTATTTATAATAACTGTCTCTGCTATATATGTGACAAGGCAATAGCTAAGCAAATGTAGGAAAATCTGGACGAGGTCTTTTGCGAATAAAAGAATAACGAATCAGTCTCTGCATGAAGGGTGAAGAATGTCTGATCATTGTATTGCATTTGAAATTTTGGTTCGGAAGTTGGAAATCAGTTATTACTAGCACAAGAAGGCGTTATATGCGTTAACGTTGTCCTGTTTCTCCCAGATCTGAGAGATAACTTATTATATGTAAGGTAGCTAGCAAGAAATGGTTTGGAAGCCAAGTTCGGCTATGATAAGTCGACAATTTCTAATCTGTAAGAAAGTTTCTGTGAAGTTGATATCTACAATCAATGTTTGGCTGACATAGGCTAGGATGGGCATAATAGTTAACTAGGTTAGAAGAATTTCAGAATGGAAGAATATGAAGCTTTGTTATTTAGCAGAAGATATAAGGAAGAACATTTTATATTACCGGGCAAAATGTTGGGTGTAATTTTGGATAAAAAATGGAATTGGAGTCTAAATATTTAAGAAGGAATTAAGAAAGCGCATAATGCATTATATTCCTGTAATTGGCAAGAAATGGTGTTTTCCAGCCAAATATGATATATTGGATATTCTGTACAGTGGTTTAACCTATCTTATTCTACTGAGCGTTAGTTTGGTGGACAGCGACTAGGAGAAAATCGATCATAAAAAAACTAACATCTCTGCAATGAACATGTGATGTTCAGTCTGGTCAACACCGACAGCTACATTAGAAACTATCTTAAACTTGACTTCAATGGATTTAATTAAATAAGTGGCTGGAAGAAGTGCTATTAGATTAAAATGCACTTGACTTTTCACAGAAAGAACTTATAACTACGGGACATAATAAGAAGGCGGATCGGCTTTTCAAATATTGATTTACTATATACTACATTCTCTAGCAATGCTAATTTTTCCATTACTTTCCCTTCACGGAATGATTGGATCAATGTTGTCGTAAATAGTGATAGCGAAATAAGTGTCTACACAGATAGATCAAAAGTGGATTCAGGAACAGGAGCTGGAGTAACCACGTAAGACGTTGTTCGGTACCAGGACACTTTAATATTTAAGGAAACGCTGTTGCCGATAATTTAGCAAAAATATGTTCTAATGACACTTCATTGACGACATTATCCATTCATTGATGATAGGAAGACGACCTGGCTGTTGAATCTTCACAAATCAAAGCTACAGATTTTAATTGGAGCCATTACAGGACATCTATTCATAGCAGCACATGCCAAAAATTTAGGTTTAAGAAATGATGACTATTTCAGATTTTGGTCGTATATAGGTGTAATGGAAACATGAGAGCGTATGTCCAGCTCTTATGTACAAACAAAATTCACTATTTAGAACTTATTTTATGATAGCTTAGATGAACTAGGGCGTGTAGACTTAAGATACTTTTAGAATTTGTAAATTTTGTGAATGTTTTTTCATAAATAAAGAAAGTTGGAAATAAGGGAAGACCGTGAGCCCAAATTTGGTACTTAAAGGTGATGCTTGGTAAATTTGGTACCAGTTACCCAGATTTACTAACTATGCGACAGCTCTAATGAACTCACATATATGTCATAGAGGAGAAATATCCCTAGAAGTAGTCAATAGATTTGTGTAAGGATACAATTATATCATACCCTCTCGAACTCAATGTAGCAGGGATGGGCAAAGTGAAGTATTTAGTTAATTACTTACGTAGTTTACATGTAATTTGCGTAATTTACGTAAATATCTGAAATTTTTTATGAAAATAGTTAATTACTAGTTAATTTTCGTTTGTAAATTACGTAAATTACAGACAGTGCACATCCCTGCAATGAAGAAGCTGAGTGTTTCAATAGGACTGTTGACCAGGAGACTAGAACACCAATGTTAGAATATAACTTGCAAACAAATATATGGTATGAAGCAGTGTTATCAATATAAGTCCAATCAAGGCTGTTCCTGAAAATACAACTACATCAGAGCCATGGTTCGAAACCAAATATTAGTAAATTTCGACTATTTGGCTGTAAATCCATTGCTTGAGTTCCTGTTCTGTGTATACAATATTGGATTCGAAAAGTATTGTGATTGTTATGCTTCTAATAGGTGTAGACTTTGGAATATCGATACCAAGAATATTTTCAATGCCTGATATAAACGGGAATGGGCACTGTTTGTAATTAACCCAAGAAAATGTAATTTTATCAATTATACAAAATACAATGGACTTTCTTTCCGAAGAATTTAGGATAATTCAGGATTGTAAGGCTAGAGTGGCTTATGAGAGTGTAGTCTTGAAGTAATAAGGAATGAGCTAGTTGATTAATTTACAAAATCTTTGAATGTCAATTGTTTTGAAGAACTATCTAAGAAGCTTTATTCATTCTCTTCTCAATAAACTTGTTTCTTCGAAGGATTACCTCTAATAAAGTCATGTAATAATGTATTGATATAATATGTATTGATATTTCTTAAAATTTATATTTATTTCTTTATATCTTAAGAATAATAATTATTTACAAAAGAAAAAAAAAACATCAAAATAATGAAGAGCAGTACCAGCTAGAAAGTAATCAATCATCTTTAGCTTTCACTTTTTCTCGCCATCAATTAACTTTTTGTCATCCCTCTCTGAAATTTTTAATAAAGCGTAGCAACGGAAACAGACGGAAAAGCTAGCATTATTTTCATGGAATGGAAGGAAAAAAGTGATTGAGTGACGGAAAAGGGAAGCAAAGACGGAAAGGCAGGACCAACAAAGTATTCCAAGCAAATCGTCTTTATGTCAAAATAAGGACAGTCATTGTTAATAACCGAACCATCACTCTAATGCCAACAATCAACCCCCTTCCTCCGCCAGTCTGCCTCACTCACATTCATCTTAATCATTTGTTACAATTTGTGGCATTTCATACTCTCTCATTTTTGAGTTGTCACTTCTCAATGGCAGGGCTGGATCGTTGATGCTTGGGTGGAAGCTGGTACGACAGTCGACTGAAGTAGTTGAAAGTTTTGAAGGTCTCACGGTTGTTGAATTCTTATATCCAAGGAAATGTAAGGAAGCTGAGGATATTGCGACTTTGTAGCTGAAATTTGGGAATCGTCTTACCATCTTGTGATAGTAAACGCTGTTCATATGGAGAAGAGCTCTAGTAATTTGTCTCTAATTTAAAAATTAGTCTTTGAAAATGTCTGAACATATTGAATGTAAGTAATCCTAAATAATATCTTTATATAACAAAAAATTATAGACAATGAATTTGTAAGCAATAAAGCCGCCAGCTCAACTCGACTTGGATACCAATGATTCCACAGAAGGAAAAACATGCGAAAAGGAAGAAAAAGTTAAAGATGTCAACATGAGAAATGATGATGAATGACTTGACTGTTTTTGTTTCTTGTCGTTCTGATGTTCTTTCTGTTCATCTGACTGAGTTCTGTGAGAAGAACTCTGAACATAAAATATAATATGAGAAGAAGAAGAACCAGAATCGCTGGAGGAGGAAAATAATGACGCATTAATCCGTTTTCATATAATAATCATCTATCAGCTGGTTTCCAAGACTCTGACACTTCTAGTGAAGACTATGTGGATTGGGAAGCATGGCAGGAACAATTGATTGCTCGGTTTGTGCACTTAAGGAAATTCTTGTCTTGTAATTATTATGATTACAACCTTGGATATGTTCATGGACAAGGAGTATACATTTAGTAGATTCAACTGATTTGGTATCACCATTGAAAAAAGCCTTCTGGGACTTTTCCATAGTGGGACAACTGAAATGTTTAAAGATCTGAAGATTATTGATATATTTAGGAAACTTGGAATGACAAACTTGAATGAAGATTTCTCATATCTTATAAAATTTTGGCGAATACTTTAAATTAATATTTAATATTACTAGAAGACCAGACAGAAGAAGCAACAGAATCACATACTTTACGAATTCATGCGACATATTTTTATCGGCGGCGAAAAAAGAATGTATTTACAAACATAATTTCCTTGAAAAGTCATACTGCTCCGGGATTTACGATCTCAAGCTTCTAGTAGCTCACATATCAGTTCCACTTGCATTTATTCATCTGGATTTAAAGAAAACGGTTGGTTATATTACAGATAATTGAAGAAATAGGAGTAAGGAGTTTACCACTAAACCTTTTTCAAAATTAATATCAAAGCAATCCGATGGATTGCTGCCAGTAAGAGACCACTGTTGATGAAACGTCGCTGATGTACTTAGCCAACACCTCCTCGAAGTAAGATCTGGAAACGAAACTCATTGATTTGTGTAACCTGTTGTACGCCTATAAATAAAAGTTATGCATTCTCCGAATAAATTGGAAATATTACAACATCAACATAAACATAATTTGCGCTCATGCACCTACTGAAGATGGCAACGAAGAAATGAAGGACTTCTTTTACGAACAGCTTATCAAAACGTATTCCACCTATTCGCGGCAGGATATCCTCGAAAAGCCAACAAGAACCCTCAGCGTAAGTTCAACATTTGATCATTGATCAACAACCGAGGAATTAGTCTGCACAATCCTCGCATCCATCGTGACTAAGCCCTTAAAACAGTATGAACTCCGCATTGTCGGAGCATACAAATGTGGACCACCTCGATACGCATTACCTCTTTATCGATTTCAGGCAAGCATATGACACTCTAACCAGAGATGATCTATACCGTGTAATGAACCATTTTGGCATCCCAGAGAAGCCCATCAGACTATACCAAATGACGCTACGGAACACTTGGAGTTGTACAAAAGCTGCAAACGTTATCTCAGCAAGCTTCCAAACTATGAGACGAATCCGTCAAGGATATTCATTGTCGTGATCATTTTTCAACACCTTGCTGATCAAAAATCAACACCATGAATATCACATTCAACAAGTCTAACCAAATACTTGGTTATGCCGACGACACTGGCTAGATTTGTAGGACTACATCACACGTCAAGGATGGGCACTGTTTGAAATTTACGTAATTTATACGTAAATTACACACACAATTAGCTACTTCCATACAAATTTTTTTATGAAAACTTTGTAATTTACAGTCGTAAATTACAAGTAAATTATGTAAGTAAGCTTTGCCCATTCATGACACACGTACAGATTTCCTTCGAGGGTCTTGAGAACATGGAGAACATGGGTATATTTAGTAGACAGAGATGTCAAAGAACTAGGAATACCTAAACACAAGGGACCGTAATACCTGGAAGCAGTATTGTTGTTAGTTTTTCTCTGTCTATGGATTGTCAGCATAGAAGTAAAGAAAGTTTACAGGCTATCAAGTGTGGATATTTGCTGGTCGTGTATCAGCAAACGCGGATCTAGGCAAAAGTCTAGATAGGATCGTTGCCGGCGTCCATGATATCTTCTTCTCATATTAGAATATATATGGTGTTTGAGCACTCACTTATGTGAAATCTCATGCTTTTAGTCATTTTCTACATAACAAACATTCTGCTACTATAACTTCAATAGAAGTCCAGAGTAGTCCAGAGGATGTTTTCTATAGAATGTCCTTTTCTTCAGTTTTAAAATACTTGGTTTCATTGAGTTCTGTGGTATAGAAGATTTTAAAAACGTGTCCGAAGGACACCTAAATCCTATGAAACGGTTGAAGTATTCCTAGAAACAGGATGAATATTTTACATAAAAAAATTTTTGTTTTCAAGAAAGTAAGGTTTGAATTGCATGAGCTTAATCGGAATTGGATCCAGATTGATTGTAATCAAATAGTTTGGTTTCAGTTTTAATAGGGCTTATGTTCGGTGATGATATTGTGAAACGTCACGAATGTGCCTAAACCAGACCTCAAAGCCGTGTAGGGGGTAAAGGTTCTCTTTTGAGAACGGCTAATTTGATGAGTAGTGGGGGACGGAATACACAAAATACGGATATACAAAAGGAAAGAAATACACGGATATCGACCAGGAAACGTTATGGACCATGAGATAACGATAGCAACCTGATAGGGGGGGGGGTTATCTTTGAAGTAGGAAAAACATTTCCTTTGCCTTTTTATTTCTTGATAAAATTTCCTCACCTGGTGTATTTCTTCAAACTGGTTCTTTTGTGGAGACTGTGCATGCCTTGCAAATGTTTTCTTTGCCCACGAAATATCTGGTCTTTCCTCTAACGGCAAAACCTACTCCAAACTCATGTTTTAGAAGGGTGGCAGCTGTAGTGGAGATCGCATTGATGTCGGGTTATGTCCTTAATCTCTCATTTTCCTGCCAATTAGATCTTTTGAAGGGCGGTGAGGTACGTGAAATATTTCTTCAGTACTTTCGTTAGATCTTTTGTAGCTGCTGGTCTCCACATTGTCCTGGTGTTCCAAGTTGCTACCTATATAAGGATTGAATAAAAGGTCCTTTCTTGTTGAAAGTATTTTTATTAATGAATTAAAATTGGGGGGGGGGGGGGGGGGGGGGGGGGGGGG
>HF680555.1:10490-24061 GCA_000341915.2 Megaselia scalaris
ATACAGGATGGAATTAATGGATGTATTGAATCCGCTGTTGCTCTCTCTACATAATACCTTTCTTTTTCATAATACATTCAAAGAGCGAAAATTACCATCAAAAATTATACAAAATCAAGTAAAAAATACCTTTTCTACATAAATTCTACCACATCTAATCACCATGCAGCTAGTCGCATCATATCGCAACGAAACCCGTTGAACAATTACTTCTGGCAATGACATAATATAAAACAATTAATATCGTGAATTTACGTGAAGACATAAAAAATAATAAAGAAAAAAAATAATTATTTTTTTAAAAAGTTGAAATTGAAATTGAAATATAATAAATTTAGTTTCTTAATTGATAATAAATGGCTACCAACAAAATAATCAGAGTAGCATCCACATAATCCATTCATTCACAATAATAAATTTCACTTTCACTAATTATGTCAGAGACTATCAACATTATCATAGTGATCAACAAGCTGATGAGAGCTAAAGTGGTACCAAGCAACCAACCAACACACACAGAGAGAGACCATACCTACAGCCTATACTCCCCACACTGAAGAGCATTGCATTTTAAGAGAATTGCATCGCCGATGCACTTTTTTGTTTCTTCTTCTTCCATTTTACTTGCAGTTTTTAGTTTCACTCTTAGTCGAGGAAAGAGTAAAAGCCGATGAATATAAAAGTATAAATGAAATGAAAATTATAAATGCAATGGAAAAACGAAGTCAAAAGAAAATGCTAGTGTCAGGGTTGTGCTTTGCTTTCAGTTGCATTGCTTTGATGTTATGTAACTCTAAAAGCTGGTAGACAGGCTTTGCTTTTATCGAATAGCATCGCATCGAATAGATAGATTGAGAATCGAATATGTCTGATGACGTAATTTATTGATGTGGTGTGTTTTAAAGATTAGGCTTTGGAGTAAGTTTGATGGAATTTTTTGATTTAGAAAATATATTTGATGGAATTTTTTGATTTAGAAAGTATTTTTGTATGGAAACATTTTAGAACTTTGAGATATGTTCAAGGTTAATGATGTAACTCCATGTCTGGAGTGCAGGTTCTGTTAATTATTTAGAACAGTGAGAGTTGTGATATGCGTCTTAAGGTTAACGATGGTAACTCCCTATTCGGAGTGCAGTGTTACATTCAATTAGCTTATCATTCTCTCTGCAAATATAATTATAGTCGGTAGCCCAAGACCAAAGACTATAAAATATTATAGATATCTCAAATTTATAGCTTTAGAATGAGGAAAAGCTTTTTTGTATTGAAGAAATGCTAAAGCTTAAAATTTGGGACATCTATAAATTTTATAGTCTCTGCCAAGTCTTTGGGTAATTCATTATTTTTTTATTCTCTAATTCATTTATAGACCAATTCTATGTCATTCTTACTTTTGTAGGGACGAACCTTCAGGAAAAATCTGCTTGATCAACAAAGTTCCTTCATGCTCTTCCATTTTGAGCTGTTCTTCTACAATTGAGCTTAATACATCTTTGTTTCAATAACCAGAGTTCTATTTCCAATTGGATTTCAGAAGAATACTTTTTCAGCAGACAGCTCCAGCTGCTTCAATTTTCATAAGCTCTTTTCTAATTGGGTATGGTAAGCAACCTCATATCGTCCTCCACCAGCTTAATACATCTTTGTTTCAAGCAACCACCAGTTTTTCTATCTCCATTTGAATTTGTGGAGAACACTAGTTGAATAAGCATGTTGACGTGGCTTATAACCTTCCCATCTCAGTCGTTTAACTCAGATCATTTGGGTGATGACTGCATTTTGATACGGTTGTTTCTGCTCATGGTTGGACATTATCTTAAATCGGACTAAAGCAACATTTTTGTTGCTGATGCTTACGGATCCATACAAGGATGGGCACTGTCTGTAATTTACGAAATTTACAAACGTAAATTACACGTAAATCTGCTTACGTGATTTAACTCCTTCCATGTAAAAATATAAAAAATAAACAAATATTTCGCTTTGCTCATCCATATAATAAGACCGGCTGGAGCTTTTTGAGGCCACATAAGCATCTGGCCAGAATAAATGTAAGAGAAAGTTATGTAATTTACGTAAATAATTAAAGTTTTGTATAGAAGTAGTTTATTAGTTACATAATTAAATTACATAAATTTCATTGCAAATTACATAAATTACAGACCATTCTTGTGTAACTTTCAATCTTAGTTAATGAAGTTTTTGACCACCTCCACATTATATCTATATTGATGATTGGTTCTATTACGTTGTGCTTCGGAGTGTCTCCGACACACGGCAGCTTGTTGCAAACGCAGCAAATATTCAATTACATGGCAGATTTATAACCAATAAGGTCTATATCATTAGTTTAAGCAAGTACCTGGCTTCATTTCTTGAATTCGAGCAGGATGCCGAAGAAGAAACTGTAGAATAGAGCATGAAACCCCTAATAGTACGAACATTCGTACCAGGTGCTTTAACACTGCTCTATGTGCCATTCAAAGTCATTTGGCAGAGTTTAATGAGCTTAGATGCCCAATAGGCTTTATAGCTTTAAAGAAGTCGTTCCTTTACGTTGTGTCATACGATTGTCAGAAGTCGATGTAAGGTGATATTTGTCAACATGGAATTCTTGAACTTTTTCGGGAATTTGTGTTCTGATCGGTTTTTTATCAATCAGGTATGAAGCTATATTGGTAGGACCGAACTATTTTGAAGACATGGGGTTTCAACCGTTTACATAAGATGAATGCCAGAAACATCATTTCTGTATTACACATGTTGACTAACATCTGATGGAAAGCATTGATGAAATATTTGCGTGCAACTTTGAGAAGTTCTGCTGGAATGTCATCAGAACCAGCACTTTTGGTGTTCTTAAGTCTCTGAATTACAATAAGAACTTCTATTTTTAGTGATAGGAAGTTTTCGCTGCAGTTGAAAACAAGCGTCATTCTGCCATTAAGTAGTTCCCTGAAGAATTCTTGCCTGTGTTCTTCTGGAAAGCATCTTGTTCTTGGATTTCTTCTATTTCGAAGCGACGTATTATGGGCAAAGAACACTGTTTGCCTCGAATAAATAAAAAAATTGATTGGAAAAAAAATTAGGTCCTTCCAAAGATTTGTTCTAGAAATTTTATGCCAATAGGGGTTTTCCAGACTACCTCTTACAAAGTACTGCTCACATAGGCCAAATATGATGAAGATTAGTATCTTGTTCTGATAATCCACATCTTGGACAACGCACTCTTTTAGTTTAAAATTCATCTTGTGTGTCCATAATAGAGGGAACCATAGCCTTCCTTCTACTATAGAATGTTGAAGTTGGAATTCTTATAGCTCATGATAAAAGCATGCTCGACCATTACTTCTTTTGTTCAGATAATCATAAAAGAGTGTCATTTAAAACATAGCTTTCTGACTATGTTCCTTATTTTAAAAATAATATAAAAATCTCAATGAATTCTTACTAAACTAAATTTCTTCTTTTCAGGTAATTATTGATCGATGACTGTCAAGAAACTTTAATAAAAAACGGACTTTTCGAAAAGGAATCTAAAAACTTGAATCAAAAATTTACTCTCAACTCTCGTACGTATTTTATGTTATTGTAATTTAAAAGTAAAAAAATGTATAAATCCCTTGTCCAGGAGCCATTACCCTCATTGACCACAAAACTTGTTCCAATCTCGACTTGATCGCTGAATGAGTTTATTTATATGATGCAAGTAATTCCCACCACTACAAATGACGGGTAATTAGGGCTTGGATCATTTTCGACAACATCGCCAGCAACAACCACAAAACTATACTCAATTTAATTCATATAGCCAGCCATTCCGCATCATCAGAACAGAATGTTTTTAGTATCTATATAATACTTGATCTTATATATATATCGTATTTTTATATTATTTTCATTTTATTTATTTTCTGACCTACCTCAAGAAATGTTTTATTAGGATATTGCACAAAAATAGTTTTCATTTCGTATTTTCTGTATATACTTTTGATGCTGTTGCATGCAACCGATTTGGCTGTGTGAGCTGGTTAAGGATTAAATTACACAATATATGTAGACATTGGTATATATGTTGAGAAACAAAATTATATTTACAGCAGCCACAGCAACAATAATTGACCCCAATTGTGATGACTCTGGTATGTGAGCACCACAAAAATAGCTTCTACTAGTGGTGTGTGGAGGTTTCTTGAAGCTCTTATTCTAAAAGGGAGTGATTGGGGGTAATTGATGGTAATTACTCATCATTTATGGGTAATAAGACTGTATATTCCTAGAAGATAGTTTGATGAGGTTTACAGAAGTTTTTTTAAAGGGCTTTTAGCTTCTTAGTACATATAGATATATAGTTTCTCAGAAACAATTAGGTTAATTGATGGTAATCATCATTTTCAGATAATTAGATAAGGGTAGGGGTATCGTCAGCTATATATGTGGAGGCTTCTTCATATGGATGGTAATCAAATTAAAAAGACTCTACAATTTTAGGGGGTTGTTATAGCCATATTTAAGTAATTTCTAATGTAAACCCCATTTAGTTCCGAAATATTTCATTTTAGGCTTCTATTCATCATATTACGGGAATGTTTGCGTTACGTTACACAAGGAAGTTTACGTTACATATTAAATTTCCAAAAATAAATTATTGTTGTTGTTGCTATTGTTAGCTACTTAAAACTTTCCCTTTTAGAAGACAAGTAATCTCGTGAATATCATGAGGATCTGTTATGAGATTCCCTGTTCCTATGACAAGAGTCTCCTCCAACATTTTTCCTTTAGGCTTTATTTATACTACGGCTTAAGCCGTAGTAACCCAACCGTTGTTGGGTTACGAGAAGGTTTACATTACAATATGCAAACAAGTGTTACATCAAGTACAAAAGATTACTGTTTTTTATTGTCGATAGCAATTAATGACCATGATTCTCTATTTTTATAGGACCAGAGACTCTTCCAAAAATTTTAGCTTACTTTTCGTTACGTTACGGAAACGTTAACGTTACATCAAAGACTATATAATTAGTCTTTGGTTACATTATTCAACCAAATGTCACGTTATGTATCGGTTTTATTCAAATTTGTAGTCGTCAGTAGCAATATTGATGCAATGATGCTTTTATTATAGAATATGTATCTTTTTGGAAATGTTGACCTCAAGAGCTGACCTCATGAGTCCGAAGAATTGCTAGGAAATAATTTTGGGATCAAAGGATTATTCCCTACTTTTATGAACAAAGTATTCTTTTCTCGAATCTTTTACGGTGGATAGTAAAATTTCTTCCTGGGTCTGAAAATGGCAAAAAAGCTATATCTGAATCAGAAATTCTATGACTTGAGGTTCCCAGAATTTGTTGGAAATATTGTGACCTTATAAGTTCTAAAAATGACAGAAGCATTTTTTGGCCTTGTCAATTTTTGACTATAAGCAAAACTTCTTTTTTTTATGGGTTGTCACTTATAGAGAATTCGAACACTGCGACATGTGACTGTAACTCTGACATGAGACTGTAACTGTGACATATGACTGTAACTATTAAATGGGACTGTAACTTTGAAATGTGACTGTGACTGTGACATGTGACTGTGGCTAACTGTGAAATGTGACTGTAACTGTGACATGTGACTGTAACTGTGACATGAGACTGCAACTGTGACTGTAACTGTGTCATGTGACTGATACTGTGTCATGTGACTGTAACTGTGATATGTGACTGTAACCGTGACTGTGACATGTTAATGTAACTTCGACATGTTGCTGTAACTGTGACGTGTGATTGTAACTTTCAGATGTGACTGTTACTGGGACATTTGACTGTAACTATATTATGAATATAGCCGGTTCTCCTCAATAGTTGCAATGACCAGTTGCATCGTTATAGTTTTTAAAGAAATGCGATCTATCAAATCCTCAAAGGAACAAATAACATATTCGCTTTTTTATGAATTGCTTCATTGTTAATATCATAGTAGTCTCCATTGTTGTTTTATGAAGGATTGGCCTCAATAATTGCAATAACCAGCTTCATTATTATAGTTTTTAAAGAAATGGGACAGGGATGGGCGATGTGAAGTATTTACTTAATTTACATGTAATTTACGTAAATAACTGAAGTTTTATAAGGAACTAGTTATTTACTTACGTGATTTGCGTGTAAATTCAGTTTGTAAATTACGTAAATTACAGACAGTGCCCTGAAATGAATCTATCAGGTCATTAAAAGAAAAAATAACACATTCGCTTTATATGAACTGCTTCATCTTTAATATCATAGTAGTCTCCATTGTTGTTGTCATCTATTTCAGCAGCGTTTTGAAAATCTGGAATTCCGGTTGACCTTAATTGTCCAGTAGCCAGCTTATATTATGAAGATTTCTCCAGTTGGCCTTAATAGTTGTGATGGCCAGGATTAATTAAATCATTAAAAGAATAAATAACAAATTCGTTTTTTATGAACTTTATCACTTAATATCCATTGTAATTTTAAAAGTTGCACAATATACAAAACCTTCTGACATTTCAGAGCTTATGAATTGTTGATTCAGTTGCTCTGTATGCCTGAAACATATTATAAATATTTCTGGAATATCGAATCAGTTCATAAACGTCGAATATAATATAGTATTCTGGAACATTTCAGACTAGTTGTTAAATATTTAATAACAAACGTTTTTAGAAATTCATTGTTTCTAACTTTTGGAAATTCTACACAAACAAACAAAATATTGAAATTTATATTGATATTCTGCAGATGTAGCTATAACTATGTGTTTAAGAGAACGCGAAGAAAATTAAGTACACAAATATATGGAATAATTAATAAAAAGTGATTCTGTAAATAATAAACTGGGTCAATTACACCGAATTTCGCTTTGTGACTTGACTTTTTGTCGAATGAAATGGGAACGCTAAAGAATGGGCTGGGTTCCCAAAAAAATTTCTCTCAAAAATCTTGTACGTTTTTCGCTCTGTCATTATCTATTTTTTTCGGGTGTTAAATGATTTCATTATTCATTTCTGAGAAGCTTATTTGTTCTGAGAGTTTTTTGACCAGAGGCTTTGATCGGTATAAAAAAGTTCCATTATCTTGAACATATTTCTTTTTACATATCTTGAACAAATACTTGTAGGTTTTTTTTTGCGGACTAGTTCTACAATCTGTAGGAGATTGGTTTCATTGACATATATTAGTCACAAGTGGAAATACCAAGACAGAGAATTTTTATGAAGACTACTTTATTCTAGTAAATTCTAGAGATATAAGAAACGCATCTTTTTCTATGGAAATACATAATTGGTTGTAGTTTGGACTGGATATCTCTAGAAAGGAATTTTCCGTTAATAAATATTGATTTTAAAGAATAGTTTTCTTGAATTGAAGAAATGTGCACTTTTTCCCTCATTGGAAAGAAAAATTATATATTTGTACAAAAGTCACGTGTTGGAAATGTTTAAGACAACTGTCGGTAACTCCCAATACATTTAGAAAGAATGGAATGTCTTTTAATGTCATATAATATTTGCTATTCATCATGGATTGACTTTCTAGATAACGTTTGAGATTTTTTTTGGAAGATATAATCTATCAGAAGGTTGTAAGATTAGTGTTACCAAATGGATAGCTCATCAGCGTAGAAGCCACAACGAGCATTACGTACAATTGTTAATAAAAAGCGAGGAGTGAGGCACTTAGCTAATCCTTATACTCAGTACATTCCAGTCTAAACTCTACCATCCAATCTCTTGAGATTATATCAAGAATCCATCATATCCTTTAAAAAACAAATAAGTCCTTAGAAATAAGAAACAAATATATGAGCATGAACAATCAATAATATAGCGCTTCCACTTTCGTGCTGTCTTGAGCCACATGTTTCCAGTTGGTAATCCCTACACCTCTGTCAGACCGGTTTGTTGGAATAGACCAGGCATAGGCCCTGTCTGTAATTTGTGTAGTTTAACTTACATAAGTAATTATAAAACTTTAGTTATTTATGTAAATTACGTAATTTACAGACGTTAATTACTCGTAAATGACCCAATACATCATTTTCCGCATCCATGGAGTAATATTGCTGGTAATATTGGTTCCATTCTTTTCACATAACCTGACAATGCTCTGATCTTCTTAGCCCCTTATGAGTGCTGCTAGAGAGGTACAGTTCATTGTTATAAAGAGTCATGCATCCATCTGGTTCTGTTAATATACAGTATATCATCCTCAGAGAATCGATAGGTAGTTGGATAGTAGCAGTTTCCGAAGGCTATCTTCGAAACACAAATATATGAAGTTCTATATGATATCTATGTTATTTTGGCCCATGATGATGTTTGATAATGGACCGATATCATGAGTTTTTGAGTTTGTCCTTGTTCACCATGATAAAACTTCTTTTCCTGGTTCCTGTTTCTCAGTACTTCTTGCTTTGCTGCGACCCCTCTGTGATATTTTTCATCCGCCATCGTCTAGTACTCCGTTTTTCGGGGGTACCAAGAACTTCCAGCACTGTTGCTGTTAACACGTCGGCACACATCCTTCAATGGCTCTCGAGGTCGCTACTTTCTAGATATCAACTTTTTGATTTCGAATTGACTGGATTTCCCTGGTGTCTTACAAGATGAAGTCGAAGATATTCTCCATCGCAGCTCTCTTACGAAATGGTGGTCGCCGCTGATGTCTACTCCTCTCATCGATCTTACGTTCAATATATTGGATGATCTTCGTTTATCACAGAGCACTTTGTCAATTTGATTTCTAGTGACGCCGTCATGTGATATCCAAGTATGCTTGTGGATACTGTGGTATTGGAAGTAGGTGCTGTTTATAACCATATCGCCATAGCTGCCGTCGCAATCAGTCTCATACCGTTATCATGGTTTCGTCATGAAGACTGTGCAGGCATATTGTACCAAGAATTTTTTTTCATTGTCCTCTTTTGCGTTGAAGACACCACGTACTATTTTCAGGTCATATTCCGGAATGGGGCTAAGGTATCTCTCTAGTTGATCATAAAAGATGTCCATTTCGCTCTCAGAATTTTCTTTTGATTCGGAGCATGTAAAACCTGTCGCTAATGTCAACTTTATAATAATTGAAGACTTCTCTATGATCTTGTACGGCCCCTTCGGTATAAAGTGACTGTAGTTTCAAAGTACATATCGTCAAAACGATGTTCATTTCGTTTCCGTGCTGTAATCCATTTATTGATATATTTAGAAAATACATTTACTGACATTACTACTAAGATTATGTTAGGTCTCAGAGCATATTGATGTCAAAGTTTACAAGATAGCTGGCGAGAAGAGCTGTTGTTGCTCTGAAGAGGTCTCATAGATTAAAGGATCCTATTGAAATGTGAATATATCAAATTTAGAGTCTGTAAATGAAGACACGAGCTTCACAGCGATGAGAACTGTTTGTAGTACAATTTGTCCATTGAAAATAATTTCCACTTACATCAAGTATTTTTTTTTACATAGTTACATAAGTAACTCCATTTTACTTACCTGTAGATTTAATGGTACGATATTGATTATTGAAATTTCGTGGTCTATCTTATAAAAATAAAATTGATGAGATTTTAGAGGATTGTTTAGAAGCTGTCTTACATTATTTGTTCTGTTTCCAGACAAAGACTGTCTGCGTGTTATACAAGAATCTAATATTTTACAAGAAATTCTACAAATTTTTATTCAAAAGTGCCAGAAAATAAAAAAACTCGTCATTCATGAAAATGCAGTTCGTAATTCTCAAATATCGTCAATTACCTCCAAAAATTACTTATTTGAAACATTATAAACAAAATGTCTTAAAAAATTAGAAAAAAAATACAAGAAAATATTACCAACCTCAACTCAATGGTCATAAGAAAAATTCAAATAAAAGTCTTAAAAATTATATATGAACTGAAAGGGACTTCTCTCCTTCCGCATGTGTTTCTGTTCCTACTTGGGCATAGTTTATTGCCCGTTCTTCTCTTTTAAAATTGCTTTTTCTCTTACTAAATCTTTCCATCACCATTCAATGTTAATCCAACAAAGAAATTGTTCTTTGCCTGGACTCATCTGGACAAGAAAAAAAGAAGTAAATTTCATATTCAGTTCACTCCAAGTCAAAGATGGAGATGAAGAAGACTTCTCAAGTCAGACCAGACGATCTTTCTGAAACTGAAATGTAAAACATAAAATATGACTAAGAATAAAATAAAAAAAATATATATAAGTAAAACTGAAAGAAAAAAAGGTAACGTAAATTATTTGAAATGAAAAAAAAAAAATCTGAAAAGAAAAAAAAGATTTGCATTATTATGTAAAAACGAAATACCTTCCATGTAAAGCAATTAAAAGTTAAGATATCGCTGAAGAATTTCTTGAGATTTGTAGAATGTTTGTGAATTCGTTTGTAGATTGGTATATTTATATTTATTAATATTCTCAACTCTCCTGTTGTTTGTTTCTTAATATCTGACATTCATAATCTTTATTTAATCAAGGCTTATGAATGAAGAAATTATTACTCAAGTGATATTGGCCAGCAACAAGAAGCTGCACTGCAGCAACAACAACGAAGAAGAAGCAACAATCGCATCGCTCTGCGGTGTCATGTCGCTTCACGCAAGGATTTCAAAAGAAATTTTACTGAAATGGTATTTCTGCTCTTCTTCATTTGTGCACTTGGAGAAAGTAGTTTTTTGTTATTTTTTTTATATTATTAATTTTTTTAGTGTTTTTGTTCTTTTTAACCAATTAAATTTAGTGAATATACAGATTTTCCCAGTATTTTTTTATTTTTCTGTTATTTGAGTGTCAATTGTATTGGAGAAAGTACTTTTTATATTTGTCTTAGTTTTTTCTTAAACCAGCTTTTTAACCATTAGAATTTATGGGAATACTGGCTTTACCAGTTTTTCTTTATATTTCTATTATTTTTAGTCACCTTATTTATTTATTGTTTTTTTTTCACTTTTTACTCAATTAAATTTAGGGAATATACAGGTTTTCCCCAGTATTTTTTTTATTTTCTGTTATTTGAGTGTCAATTGTATTAAAGAAAGAACTTTTTATTTTCTTAATTAACATTTTAAAAAAATCCCAGTATTTTTGCTTTTTAGCCAATCCAATTTAGAAGGAATAGTGGTTTTCCCAGTTTCTTTTATACTTCTATTATTTCTATTGTTAATTGTATTGACGACAATTTTTCTGGATTTAATGATTTTTTTAACAGATGTTTGGAAATTTCCCAATATTTTTTAAATATTTAGGCGATCAAATTATAAAGATTATATTATTAAATGAATAAATGTTTACTGAATTAAACTTTTCATTTTTGCTCTTGAAGAAAGTTCGTTTAAACAATTTTATAGAAGTAACTTTTTTAAATAATATTCCCAATATTTTTACAATCTAACTATAAAAATACTAGTTTTCGCAAATTTTAATGTTCTACTAACTGTACTGGATTTCGGTAATTTATTTTGTCAGTGTTTGGTAATTTTTCAGTATTTCTATATTAATTATAGTCAATAATGTATTTGGACTGATACTTAGTAATTTCCCAGTATTTTTATGGAACTTAGCCAAACTAAGCTAACTAAAGAGTAAATTTACATTTCTCAAATGGAAATAATTCAAAAATAGTTTCGAGTAATAAATTTAGTATTTATAAAAATAATTTCCCAATATTTTATATAATATTTTATGTAAAGATTGTTTGTACTTAATGAAATTATATAATTTCCCAATATTTTTAATAATTAATTTTAATTTTTATGAATGTTTATAATTCCAGTATTCTCACTTGACGAAGTATTATTATTAGTATTCTCCCATCTGGAAATGGGCACTGTAATTTACGTAATGATGGCTTTATTATTTCCCGGTATTGTTGTTAGAAACTAGTATTCTTATGAAAAATGTCCAATATTTATATTTTAAAAAAATACCAGACTCTATCATTAGTTTAAGATGATGACATTGTTATTTCCCAGTATTGATTTAAGAAACAGGTATTTTTGTGAAAAAGGTTACTTATTTTTTCAATTACCCAATATTTTTAACTAAAATAAACTTTTTTCTCATAGCCTGAATTTTCCAAGTGCATTGTTGATCTTCTTCTTCGTTGTTCTTCTGCCAATAAGAAGATCGTCTTAGGTTCTTTCTACCATTTCATCTCTTTTATACTCTTTTTCTGCATCTCAAGAAATTGCAAGTCAAGGAACTTTGCTGAAATAAACAGTAAGTGGAAAAAAATGAAAAATCAAAGGAATATATCTGAGGTGATTGTTGAAATTATGGGGTTCATTGTAGGTATTATTAAGGTGGAATTTTCAAGAAATTTCTACAAAAATACAAATAATTACTTGTTATTTCCGCTAAAGATCAGTAAACTACAAAACTTCAGAACTTTTGTTTCTAATTTTGTAACTGGGCAGCTTTGTTTGGCTGTTACTTTTACTCTGAACTTTATTGATTTACAAACAAAAGTTTTATTTCATTATAAACTACAAAAAAAAAAAAGCATCATCAGAAGTTTTGGAGCAGTACAGTGATTTTCATCTCTCTATGAAACATATATCCAAATATACAACTACAAAACTACAAGATTTTTTTGAAGTTTTGTGGTCATGGCCATTAATGAAAATGTATGGTTATAAAAAGAACAAAAATGTATCAGGATCTATTTAGTTCTCTTGTATTTTTTTAATTGTATAAGCAACTTCAAAACTAATAAAAAAAAATATATGTTTGAAGTTTTGTGGTTATATTTAGTTCCTTTTTGTTTTAAAAATCAGGTTTTATATCGTTATGCATACTGGCTTTGGTTGTCTGTTACTTTAACTCTGAACTTTCTTAATTTACCAACATAAGTTTTATTTCATTTATGAACCAAAATTTCATTATAAACTACAAAACTACAATAAAGAAGTCTTGGAGTGGTACAATTAATTTTTCTCTTTCTCACTTACATATTACAAGTGTCTTAGAAGTTTTATTTAATAAAACATATGTCCAAATATACAACTACAAAACTACAAGATTTTTTTTGAAGTTTTGTGGCACAAATCATTTAAATTTAGTGGTTTTACAAAGAGAAAAAATAAAATATTTTGCCTTCTTTTACACTCAAATATTCTAAATACTTTTGTAAATTCAAAGAAACTTCTATTCAAAATCTTCTCCAAAGTCTAAAAACTTTCTAATATCAGTGAAAATAATAATTGAAACCAAATATCTTAATTATTTCTTCATCCATCGCTGATAAAACGATAACTCCCCAAATAAAGATGGTTCCGCTCGAAGCAACGATTATTCTTTATGGTCTTTTTGAATGAGTGTTTATAGTTATGTGTGGTATTAAAATAACTACCGTCTTATATGGGCCCTTTAGATCCAATCGATGCGTTACGACATGGCTTTTTTTGTGTGTTTTCATCAGATCTTTTCTTTTACATGATTTTATTTTGTAATAAAGATAAAATGGTCTTTCTTTCTTCCTTTTTTTTTTATTTATTTTTATTTTACTTTTTTTTTTATATAAATTTATATTTATATTTCATTCAACAAGCAG
>HF680570.1:3993-14282 GCA_000341915.2 Megaselia scalaris
GCAAATTCCAGCTAACAATACTTTGCCCACACATTTCGGTTTCTGATCTCCTAACTATAGATCAGGACTGTACAAGTTCGGTGTACAGGTTTCCCTCCTTTGTCTTCCTGTATAGTTGCTTTGATCTTAGCAACCGATTAAGGAACAAATATATTTCTCTTTACCTCTACAGTGATGTTGTTAGAAGTGACTTTCTAGCCTAGTTGGTTGTGACTTCCCTCTCTTCTGCTTGAGAGTATGTACTTGCTTTAATAACCATTGATCATAAGAACTCGGCTCCTTTTCGATCTCGAGGAAAATGCTCTAGACATGAAATTGGATGTTGTAAAGATAAACGCTCTATGATCATTTCCAGTAGGATGTTGAAAGAGCGTATTGGTAGTGAGTTAAAAGTGTCGAAAACCTCTTACAGTCTTGAAACTATTGGATATTCCTTAACTCAACGTATTTCCACGTCATTTGGCTGAGTCGCAGACTTTCCAGACATAAAGTCGCATTGATAAGTGGCGACAATGCGGATGACTTCTGGTTTCAGCACTCAGAAATGATGGAAACAAGGGTTTTGTAGGCGTCAGAAAGCAGGCTAATACCTCGATAGTTCTTGCAATCGCTTCTACCACCTTTCTTGTGGACCTGACATATAATGTTGATGGTCCATTCCTCTGGCATCTTTTCGCTAATCCAGAGATTTTTCAAGCGGTGGAAGACGCTAAATGTAGCTCTTGCTGCCTTTAAGAGTTATACGGGGATCAATACATGCTCTCGTGTTGTTCTTAAGTATCTGGATAGCTCTATCCACCACTGATCTCGATGGTGTGCCACACCATTCATTTTTCTTTTGAAAAACAAAAAGAGTATGTTCTTCGATGTTCTGCTTAAGTTCATTAATCAATTCTGTAATTTACGCAATTTTCAAGTGTTATTTTATTACGTAAATTACGTAATTAATTAACTCCTTCAGTAGAAAATATTAGTTATTTACGTAAACAACGTAATTTTCGGGCGTAAATTACGTAAGAAATTTACTAAATATCACCTTTTGTCCATACATGGTTCTGATCATTTTCCTCGCTTGATTTCTAATGAATTCAGTTCTTACACTGTTGTTTTTAAAAGCGTCTCCTTTTTCAACTCCGCCATATTTTCAACCTCCTCCTTATCTTCTCGGAGGCAGATTCGTTGTGTTCTTGGTCTTCATCCAGATACCCTTTGCGTTTCACACCACTTCAGCACATTGCTTCTATAGATTATCATCCAAATCACTCTGTTGAGTGACTTCCGAGTTCAAAGCTGTTGTGTTGACCTTAAGCTGTGGATTGGTTTCTTAGTAGAGGGCATCATACACCGTATTCATGCTCTTACAAGATTATGATCCAAGTCAATGTTAGCACCTCTCAAAGATCTTACGTTCAAGTCGCTGTTTCGTCGGATGGCAGATGATCTATTTGCCCATGTGCTTTCCATTTTATCTCTTGGATGGCCATGATGTCCAAGTCATTATTTCGCAGGATCCTTTTTAGTTTTCTGTGGCGTAGATAAGTTTTATTGCGCTCATTGTTTGCAGGCCGTACAAGGCTCTCCACTATTCACCCGTCTGAAACCTGTAAAAAAGCTATGTAACTCTTAGAGTACACTTTTATTAAGTTTCAATTTATTTAAACAAATATACTTGCAAAAACAAAATCTTTCAAATGTCATGTTCCATATTACATTAATTATTGCCTCATAAAATCCTGTATACTATTTTTTTATTTACTTTACCAATTTCATAAAACTTATCAACTCATTAATCATTAATATAAACATTGAAAATTTGTTATTAAAGCCGTTAACCTTGCAGCAACTACAAAAGGGAAGAAAGGTGATGGAAAGGATGGTGATTCGAGAGCTTCAACGCCATCAAAGGAATCAGGTTCATCAACACCAACAGTGCCCTCCTCTCGTGGTCGTGGTTCAAAAAGTGCCTCTAAGAATTCAGCGGATATTCCAGACGAAGAAGTTCCGAAGAAAAAACGAGGTAGAGCCGATACCTCTAACACTACAAACAACACCTCTAACAACACAACACCCACTTCCAACAACACCACATCCTTGACCACCAACAGCAGCACCGCGAAGACGAGGAAGAATATCAGTTAAAGATTGAAGTAAAAATTCCATTACCGGTTGAATTGAAACAAATCCTAGTCGACGACTGGGATGCAATAAATCGACAAAGAAAACTCCTTGAAATCCCAGCCAAAATTACTGTTGAAGATATTCTCGAAAACTATGTGGCTTTTAAAAAACAATCAAAAACCTCTAATATCAACAATATTCGGACCGATATTACGGCCGGACTAATCGAGTATTTCAATGTAATGTTGGGATCGCAGCTTCTCTACAAATTCGAAAGACCGCAATATTCTGAAACTCTACAAGCTCATCCGAATACACCAATGTGTAAACTGTATGGGGCATATCACTTTTTACGGCTTTTTGTAAATCTAGGGAAAATGTTGGCCTACACAGCACTTGACGAGAAATACATTCAAACTCTTCAGACGAGCATTAGCGATATTTTTAAGTATCTCATCAAGAACAGTTCACAGTACTTTGACTCTAAGAATTTCATCAACTCCAGTCCAGAATACCATCGCCGTACTCAATAATTTCTTTCTCTTATTTTTTTTGTTTAATTTATTAATTTTAATTGATGGAAATTTTACACTTTGTTTTACAATTTAATTAAGCTTTCCTTTTAAAATTTGGAGAAAACACACTTCCATGTTCAAGATATTGAACAATTAATATTAATTATCATGAAGAATTGTAGTTTTGATTGTCATTCGCATAAGAGTTTTTGGAGTTTAGAGCAACTCAATTAGATCTAGAGAAAAGAACAATTTTCTAATAAGTGTTTCTAAAATTTCTCTACTTTTTTTTTCTTTTTGTAAGAAATATACAAAATTTATGTTTACCATTCAAATCAAATACAATAATAAGAATTTTCTAGGTTGGGAACATTTATGTTTGTTTCAAAATACATTTGTTTTATTATTAGTTTTTTTTATGGACTTAGGATTTCATAAATAAGGTAATGTAAATGAAAATAATATTTTTTATAACAATTAAATAATGTCTGTAAATGATAAATTTTGTCAACTTGGAAAATCCGCAGCTTGATTAATCAACTTAATTTTTTTATACTGAATTTAATAGTAATCTTATCCCTGGCCAAAAATTAATCAATTGCTAGGATATAGGAATCCCTTAGACTTAATACCTCAGAATTCAAGGAACTATAATATTCAAAAGGTTTCGTTTTACTTAAAAATGGCACCACTTCCTTCTAGCCGCTATCTCCTGCTGCCATCCATATTTGCTGTTTTTGCCCCGATTCACTTGCCCTTCTAGACCCAATGCGGAATTCCGATTGACTGGATGTTCTTGTTGTGGAGTGAGAGGTAGATGAGCGGGAGACGTAGATGAAGACTGTGTTTAGGAGACAAAAATCCATTTTCCTTCACAAACGCTAAAGCCCATTCCGTTTTCGTTTCTTCATAGCGAAAAACATATCCTTTCTATTCTTTAACGTGGATAACCATTTTTGTCCTCTTCTGATCACACTAACAGCTTTCTTAGTAGGTGTATCGTCATTTCCTTTAGTAGTCAACGGTTCACTACATGTTGTAGCCGAGGACGCATTAACCGCATCAGTATCGTTAGTGGAGAACTCCTCTAGTTTTCGTCAACTGTTCTCCACAGGGTCGACTTCATCCTTTCCATTTTCGTCTTCAGTAGATTTCTGTACTACAACATGTTTGGTGGGGCGTCCAGACTACAGAAACGAATACATTTGCGACATTGCGCATAGTGTAATAATATCAAAAATCCACCTATCCTGCATAGAGGACTTACCACAATCCGTCATAGATGTGATCAGGTTTACTTTCCCTCTCTTTAGTCGTCAGCCTCCCTGTGGTCACAGTCACCTCGTGAAGGTAAAAAGTTGACTTTGAATATAATCAAACTGACTTACTTAGTTAAAGAGATTGCTCAAGGTAGAGAGTACACTTGAAGATTGTAGAATAGAATCAGCTTCCGAAAAACCAGGTCTGTAACATCCACCTTTCAGGACCGATGTCCCCCATACATTTAACCAAACTTATATCCAAAACGGATCTCGTAGAAAAGCAGCTCTTACCTTATCATTCTACTTCTTATTGATGAGCAAGAAATCATAATCATACAATACCAAGAATCCCAGGTAGCAAAAATTTTCTTGAACGTATTGTATACGTATATGATTCGCCAAATGTATACGTTGTTTTTTGTTCTTCAACGGAAAATACGTTCAATATCCCTAAATAAGAAGTATTTTCAAGTTTTTTCGGTAGGATTAGGAACACGGATTGTGGAGGTAACAAAATACTTATTGCAACGATAGGGGGTCCTTTGACTTCAAGATCTAAGTCTTGCTTCATCGGAAATTTAAAGCTGCTAGAAGTACTTTAATAGGTTTAGAATTCGTTTTTAATGGGATGTTATAATTCCATAAGACGTAAACAGAGTTATTCTTGCGTCATTGAATCTTCTATACCAACATAAAAGGCTCTGTTTCAATCTATATAAGAATTTTACAAACTTCAGCACCATTCCATTCCTGAGTTTCCATATGGAAACTTGATGAACACATTTTGTGAAAGAAAAACTTGATAACATTTCTGTTCTATTTTCTCCACATCTGAAATAAACCCAGAATTTCATACAAGTATTTAATAATTTCATTTATTTTTCAATTAAAACTCTAAGTCACAAGTAAAACAAATGTTCTGAAAATTCAAATAATAAGTCCACCTCTTAAATGATATAAGAAAAAAACTAAAACTTCAAAAAAATTGGTTAACATAAAAGTAAAAGTTAATAAAGAAGGTAATTAAAGTATATGCATTTTTTTAATTATTTTAATGATCGTAAAGTGTCTGTCAGTCTATTCAAAAGATTCCTTTCTCAGTTTCCACCATTGCAGGTACCAAGATTTCCAGCAATAAATTTCTTAGTCCACTCATCGCTGGCTTTGAAACTTTTCAGTCCAATAATCTTGGCGATGGACGTGGCCTTCTTTTTAACAACTTCCATTTGAATACTTTTCGAATCTGAAAGAAATTCCTTTAACAATGCTACATGCATTGACTCGCAGGATCAAGTTTCTGTGGTGGAGGAGATGGCTTCTTTTCTTTTTCTATAGAAGCCCCATTGTTTGTGGTCTTAATAAACTTGTGTGGAACATTGCGACGAGGTCTTGATGAATCCTCTTCTTGTATTGGATGAATTTTGGTAGCCAAACGCTTTACGGCCACTTTTGCAATAACACTTTTCTTTGGTGTTACAACAATTGGAGATGCTTGCACGGCTGTGACAACATTTTTTGGTGACAATTTTAGAATCTGAGCTGTTGGAGACTTAACAAACTTTGGTGACCCTTGAATAAGCCTCGAACTGATCATTACTATTTTTGGAGATTTATCATCCTTCTTTGGGGTCTTCTCTTCTGGTACGATCGTAGATGAATATATTTCAACCTTACTTGGTTTAGTCACACTTGCAATTGTTTTGCTCTAAAATTAAAAAAAATAAATAAAAGAATTTTAATATCTAAATATTTTGTTTGTATAAATATCTATGAATTAAAAACAAGACACAAGAATGGGAAACAGAAGAAAAGGATGGTAGACACTGAAGTGTTGGGATGAAAACATATAACAAGATGATGACTACCTTCCAAACACAGTCTCGGACAAAAAAAAACTTCGTTGATCTACGTATTCTAACCATTCCTGCCCGACTGACTAAGGAAAGAAATAATGAGTTCTTACTATGTGCCATAAGCACATCATGTAAACATTCCAAGATGTTAGGCAAACTAATACAAACGGCTTAGTTGGGCTGGTTATTAGTAAGGATAGATGATGATCGATCAGCTAAGCAAATGTTCTCCAAAGCCCGTTCGGAAAAAAAAAGAACTAGATGGGTTGATATAATGGATAAGGAGGGGAGAGATCTAGGGATACCCAGGCGGAGAGTAACACGTGGACGAAGAAAATCCATTAAGTGGAGAATACATAGTCTCGTCGCTGTATTTGTATGTATCTATAACGAAGATAGAGTTATATAGAGTCCTTATAGGAAAAGCCTAGAAAAGAGAGATCCATCTTAAGCACCTTCGAAGGCTAAATGACCGTTAAAAGAAATCAACATAATTCTTCCTGTCTTTGTTAAAGAAATATTTTCAGAATTTTATAAAAAATCTATTTAAAAATTATGTAAATTCAAAATACTTACAACTGTTGGTGTAATCACTTTGGAAACAGGAGTTGATGCAGGTTCAACTCTAGGTTTTATGAGCTTGTGGACTACATTTCTTCTTGATCTCGAAACAGCTGCTCCATTATTTTCATTTTCGGGCTCTTTTTGAATAGTTTTTTGAATGGATTTTACTACAACTTTTGGCTGTAACTTTTCAATTTTTGATTGCAACTTTTCTTTCTCAACTTTTGAACTTATTTTAATTGATTTTACAGGCTTTGCTGGAGTCTTCTCAACAACTTTTTCTGTTGGTTTCTGAACCACAGTTTTAGCTGGAGTCTTTTCGACTACTTTCTTTTCCACTTTTACAGGACTTTTGATAATCTTTTTGACAATAACAACTTGAGGCTTGGTTACATCTTTCTTAGGTGGAGCTGTTTTTATGGGACTTTCGTTAGATACCTGTAAGTTTCTTGGCTTTATCAATTTATGGATAACATTTCGACGTGGTCTTTTCACAGGACTTTCTCCATCAGCAGCATCTTCTTCTGCAATCGGTTCTGGATTAGTAGGTTTAGCCACCCGCTTCATTTGAACAACTTTTAAAACTTTTTCTTCCGGTTCCTTAGATGGTTCTTTGCTGAAATCTGTAATTTTTGGTTCAAAATCTGGTATTTCATCTTCTCCTGTTATATGAGGCTTGAGATCATGATAAACCTTTTCCTCTTCTTCTATGTTGTCGTCCATTCCAGATGGAGTTTCAACATTTGCTTTCTTTTCTTCAATATTTTCTACTGCATCATGAAATGTATCCAAATTAGGTTCCTCTTCAGCTATTTCCTTAGTTAATGGTGGTGGAACCACTTCTTTTTCCAAAGAATCCCTGCTTTGTGGATAATCATCAGAAGAAGCGTCCAACTCATCGTCATTATCATGAAAACGAACTCTTCCTTTGGAGTACTTTCATCTGGCAAGAAATGAACCGGAGTAGCCTTTGGAAGCAAAGTAACCCATGGCTTGCTGTTTTCAGGAACCTCCACTGGTCTCAAAATGTCACGTTCCTCAAAATGCTTCTCGCAAATGTGGAAATTAGGAGGGAATCGAGAACGATTCAGTTTCAATAATGTTAGCCATTGATTACGGATTTCGGGAGTGCATCGTACGCGCTTTGGAATTTCAAAGAAATGAACCAAATTTTCAGCAGTTTTTACAGACTTGCAACCAGGAACGTTGCATTTCCTTTCTAATTCCAGTTTTTTTATATTTTCATCCGCCATAATAAAAAAATTTGTTTTTATTGAAAAATAATCTAAAAGACGCAAGTGAAGTTAGCAATATGGTGCTTGTCTCGACTAAAACTGAATATTTATCATTTTCCTGTAATTCAAAAATCCCAATATACAGAGCATCAGTTGTCTGTATTTCATCGATTCATAGGAAAAATAGCGTTTGCCTGTATTTTCCAGTTAATTTTAAAAACCCAAGCTAAAAGTGTAAAGAAATGATGGCATCACTGAAAAATCTTCTCTTTTAAGTCATCATAGCAAGCGAAAAAAACACTGTTTTTGACAGTATCGTTAATTTTGAACAGAAGAAAACTAGCAAAAAGATAAAAATATAAATCCGAATGGAAAATGTGTGAAAATGTGCTTCAACAATCTCATCTCGAAAATGGAGACAACACATTTGCAGATCCAATATGGAATTGCTTGGACAATCCACTGCAAACCCGACGAATGTTGAAAAACAGAATAAACAGCAATAAAAAATTGTTACCATTTGAGGCGAAACCAAAACCAGAAGTTTACAAGCAACCGAAAGTGTCCTTAGGACTAAATTTGCAACCATCCAAAAATAGAAAAGAGAGCCGTCCATCGCTGGAAATTCAACACAAAAATAAAAAACCTCGCCTTGATTTTACAACGCAAATTAATGAAACAATAACTCAAAGTGATTTAGACCTCAAGTTGCGAGTACTCCAGCCGTATTTAATACTGCTGAACGGAATAGGGCTCAAAGCCCACTAGAATTAGATGTGGAAAATCTATCGCCAAAAGCATCTGAAATTCCAATCAAAGTAGGCGGCTGCCCAGGAACTCCTCCAAGGACACCAAAAAGAAGATCTTCGATTAATCCGCTGGCCAAGAAAGCAATAATTCAAAATGCCGAGCAGTATACACCGGGAAAGCAGGCGAAAACTCCACCCCAAAGTATACATGAATTGGACGAAAGACTGAAGAGTTTGAATAGGAAGACTAAATCTATTTTGAATTCACCTTTAAAAAATGGCCCCAAAGAAGAAGAACATCAATTTTTGGAACAAGAAGCAATTGAGGAGCAACATGTAGATCAAGGCGTGAATGAAGATCAACATTTAAATCAAGGAGTGAAAACGGTTTCTATAATCGAGGTTCTAGACTCTTCAGATGAAAATAATGAAGAAATTCCAGATACTCAACATCCCAAATCTATTTCTGGTAAGCAAATTTCAATGTTGATTATAATATTGTTCTAATTAGCTATTAATTTCTTTTTCTTAAATTTTCTAATTTGTTCTTATATATTCTAATTTATAGAGGGTGGTCAACTTGATGAGGAAAGAGGAAAGACTGAAGAAGACAATCATGAATCACATTCTGGTAAGTAAATTTATTAATCCTTTATAAAATACTCCACTTTTAAATATAATTTTTTTATTCAATTAAATAAATCATTTTGTTTAAATCAACAAATCTTAAGAATTAAAAAAAAAACAAATAAAAAAAATATTTCAATTTTTGATCTTTTTGAAACAAAATCTAAATACTGCTTTTAAAAAAAAAAGATCTTGTAGAAATCACCGGTCAAGAGATGCAAAATCTCTCGTTGATCGGTGCCCATCAAGACACACAATCTGTTTTTAATATCTGCCTATTCCAGCCTGATGTTTCTTACTGATGCAGTTGTAGTAAATGTCACACTGATATGAGTTGCGATTCCTATTTGATCATATCCTCTTCAGATCTTGTGTGACTTCTGCGTTACTGATTCTGACTTTGCAACTAGGCGATTTAACCTCGTTCTATTCGTATTGCTTTCCATTCGAAAGAAACGCTTAAATTTAATTTAAAAAACAAATAATTTCATGCTGAAAAAAATATTTGTTATTAAAACTTTTATTAAAAATATTATGTGTTTAAAGACTATTTATTTAACAGTCATTCCTCAAGCATTTTGAAAAATTCTCAAACATTTCAAACACAATCCCAAGCTTTTAGAAGATTTTGTAAAAATCTCAAGCAATTGCAAAACAAGCATTTTCTCCTAAAAAATCTCAAGCAATTGGAGCATTTTAAGATTTTGTTGAAGTTTTCAAATGTTTTTCTAATATTTTGTAAAACGTTTCCTGTTACTTCTAATCCTGCGTACAGAACATACAAAATTCTTGAAAAATAGTAAATACTTGAAAAAATATGAATAAAGTGCAACCACCACTATTTACTATTAACAAATTTAAGTAGCAATAAAATTATAATTTTTGAAATATTTTTTTTTTTAGATAAAATTAAAATTTTTATCTAAAATAGTTTTAAATTTAATATCCAACAAAAATTTGACAAAAAAAAATTGTAGTTTTAATATTGTTTTAATATTCCTAAAAATTATTTCGATTTAAAAAGAATTAATTAAAGAATTAATAAAGAATTAAAAGAGCTTCCAAAGGCTTGTAATGGCTTATAAAGGCTTATTTTGGATAAAAGGGCTTAAAAATGCTTAAAAGGGTTTATTTTCAAGCAAAGTTATCAAATAGGGCTCATTTCAAGAACCAAATCTTGTGAAGAAAATAATTAGAAGTTAATTCTTTGAATTTCACCCAATTAGTTTTCCTTGCGTTTCTTTTTACTACCCTTTCTGTGAGTTTAAAAACTATAGAAAAAGCAATAAATTTGTGGTCAGAAAATGAATCTTCTTCTAACACTTTCCAATTTACGACTTGGTCGCTCATTGTCAAGGACGCTAGA
>HF680656.1:1382-18589 GCA_000341915.2 Megaselia scalaris
TCATAGTCAGTTTCTTTCATAGTGCGCGTGACTGGTGTGCAGCTACTACATTTCGCCCTTCTCAGCTGGCTTTACTACGGATGTAAATCGGCAACTCAGTTGCACCCCTTGAAGGCAGAGAATCGACTTGAGATTCTGCAGTATGTAATCAGCCTCAGAAACAGTCAGGTTTGTAACTTACACCTTTTCAGACAGAGGTCCACCACACTACCAACTCCTGGCAATTAATTGACAGTTAATTACTTAGGTAATTCTCAATTTACGTCCGTAAATTACGTAATTTACGTATATAACTGAAATTTTGTATAGAAGTATTTAATTACTTACGTAATTTATGCGTAAATTACCCTTGTAAATNTTCATTTCGCCCTTCTCTCTCAGCTGGCTTTACTACGGATGTAGATCACCACCGTGTGAAGGCAGAGAATCGACTTGGTATTGTGCAGTATGGAATCAGCTTCATACATAGATGGGGGGGGGGGGGGGGGGGGGGGGGGGGGGGGGGGGGGGGGGGGGGGGGGGGGGGGGGGGGGGGGGGAATAGGAAAAAAGGTTTGGTATAGAGTATATAATTCAGGAAAAATTAAATGGAAGGAAGGCATAATTAGAAGACGTCTTTCTAAAGGGGGGGGGGGTCCTGACAACCAATGCTATCTTTACCTCTTAGAAAATCAATGTAATAAACCCTCACATTATACCATCAATGCTATCTAGAAGACAGTAAAGTCGCAACAATGTCTTGCAGTTCCACTTAGAATTCCTGTCTAAAACTAACAATTATAAACAAATTTAAAAAAAAATCCTTCAGACAACTTAAGATACAAGGACAACCCTTTCCATAGATCCTTTGTAATTTCTATTTTAAAATCTCTTTCAAAAAGCAAGATAGACAAAAACGTGTAGGTCAATGCTAATTACTTAGAAACATTCGCTGCCAAACTATAACACTTCTTCAAAAGAAGTCTGGCTTGAAATTAAATGTCTGACTTGCTAAATTTAGACGTGCTAATTTATTCTAGCCGCTGGTTAAAAGTCATTTTTAAAATTTCAAGTGCTAATTGATGTCGGCCAATTGATAGTCAATTATCCTTGTCTGAATTCATGGATTAGTTTGAGCTCGGCTTGATTTCAGTTTCAAGTTGCGATTTTTTGTTTCAAAATTATGTTTGCAAATTTTAAATATCTTCCTGATCGCAATTAGAATGAATGCCAACAAAATTGTATTTCGCGTGGAGTTTATGGTTTATTTGTTTTAGATATTAGTTTTTAAGACGTAGTATTTTTTGTTGATATATTCAAAAGTAGTAGGAGATGATTCAAGGAAATCTTTTGTTTGATATTTTAGCATGTCTGGCGACATAGTTTTTAAAATGAACTCTGATACCAACAGTTTTATTGATTTTTTATCTTTTTCTAATATTAATACATTTTTAATAATAATTTGTTTCTTTTTCAGGTATGTTCAATATTATTTCATTTATTATTCAAGATCAATATTGGTAAGTTTTGAAAGTGAAAGATCATTATAGTTCAAAATATGATAACGTCAAGATATATTAAAAAGAAAATCTTCTGGAATTACTAGTAATTTAACATGTTTACTAACAATGTTTCAGAATAAATTTTACACTTTTTGAGCTAAAAAGATGCAATTATTACATATTTTAAGCTCTTAACTTAATATGGTTAGCAACATTGTTTAGAACATTTAAAATAAAACACATAATAAATAAATTTTAAAACTTTAAAATCATAGAAGAATAAGTTTGCCTTCAAAGATGTTTAAAAAGAATATATACATTTTTTTAATGTCTGTAAACATGTTTAGTATTAATATTTTAGAATATTTCTTACACTTTTGAAGCTAAAATATGCGATGTTGCCTTCAAATATGCTTACAATGATTTTTTCTTTGTTATCAAATATTTTGAGCTTACAGACATAAGTGTTCATCTAAATTTTTATTTATCAATAATGTTTCAGAAACATTTGAGTATCTATTCCGCTATTTTTACAAAACAGTAATAATCAAGTTCACAATGTTTGTAAACATTTTGTGTCAGTAAACATATTTACAAACAATGTTTTAAAATAGAATGATAAAAATATTTAAAAAACATTAATATTAGCATTTATTCTAAAAAATATTTTTGAGAGATATGAATGTTTTAAAAATATGTACCAAATGTTGACAAAATCAACAATATCGTTTACACACAATGTTTCGGAAGCATCAAAATATCTTAAACATGATCTTAATTGCTTATTTCTTCAAGATCATTTGTTTTTTAATTCAATTAAAGGCACTGTTTGGCATTTTTGTCAAAATAATTTTTTACAACTTTTTAGTAAAAAAGAAGCCCTTTTATAGACACCTGAACATATTTTAATACCTTAAAGCTTGATTTCCATGTTTTTCCAAGCAGTATTTTTTTCCCTTTTTTAAGCGACAGAAGCGATGATCAGTCACTCGCCATCTTAAGGAGAAAGTGACAGCTTCTGTGCTGCTTTTGTGAACACTGAATCCTAGCATCCTAGCGGATGTTCTACACACTAAGCTACAGGCTTTTTCACTTTTCTTGGAATTCCTCTATATATATTGCAGTCACAAGAACCAGTGGTCTAACTCGATGTCTTTATTCAACTATGATACCTTGCCATTATTTTGATTCGTTTTATTGTTTGCATCAAAGAATTTCTTGTTCCAATAACTATTCTCGTTCTTCAATGTCTCATACAAATTTTAATAAAATCAGAAGATCAATAATCATAAATCAAAACAACTAAACCTTTAAAAAACAATATAAAATGAAAAAATATGATTCAGGCAAAATTCATAAATCCCCAAATCATCTTTTCAAATTATATCCATAGTCAGATAGTAAAAAAATAAGTGTTAAATAAAGATTGTAATTTTACTGTCCAATTAGTAGCTTTCTAAATTGGCGCCAAACCAAACCAAATTTTCCTCAAAGCGGCAAGCACGGCTTAGCGTTATTTACAAAAAGTGTAATTACGCGTATATTTTCAAATGCATTTCCATAACTTTCTATTTCTTCAGAAAAATGGTAGAAAATACGAAAAATGGGAGTAGAAAAAAGAGGAAAACTAACTATACAAAACCGAAAAAGCAAAAAAAAAAAACAAAATAATATCAGTAATTACATTAATTTCCGATGTAAATATTGGATTTTACTAAAGTGGAATGGGCAAATAATTGAATTTTCTGTGTTTTTTATTTTATTTTTTAGCTTAATTCCAGAAAACTGTTTTTGCATAACTGAAAGAGATGATTTCGGTTGTTTGTGTCGCTTTTGGTCTCTAACGAAATGCATACTAACAAGGAGTGTCTTTCTTTTGCAATCCAATTGAGATGCACTTTCAGAAAACTTAAATTTTTGTACAACAAAACTTTACGAGAAACCAAAAATATTAAATTTTTCAAAATGTTTATATACATTTTATAAATGTCTCTAAACATGTTTCAGAATACTGTTTACAAATGTAAAAGTGTATCTCATAAGAAAAATTTATTTTGCTAGCAACATTGTTTCATATACATTTTATTTTAATATTTCATATTCTTTTTTTATATCTTATTTATCTAAAAAAAAATTCAAAATGTTTATAAACATTTTATTAATGTCTGTAAAAATGCATACTAACAAGGAGAGATACACTTTTAGGAAAACTTAAATTTTTCTCCAACAAAACTTTACGAGAAATCAAAAATATAAAATTTTTCAAAATATTTATATACATTTTATTAATGTTTGTAAATATGTTTATATACAATGTATCAGAATAATTAAAAATTTTAATTAATTAAAAATGTAAAAGTGTATCTCATACGAAAGCTCCTAATTTATTTTGCCTAGCAACATTGTTTCATAAACATTTACATAATCTTTTTTATATACTATTTATTTATACAAAATTCAAAATGTTTATAAACATTTTATTAATGTCTGCAAACATGCTTAATACGCTGTTTAGTTCTTTTTGGACTTAAAAGGATGCAACTCATAATTTTCTTTATGTTTATAAACATTGTCTGAAGATCTGTAAACTTATTTACATACAATGTTTCAGAACAAAAAGTGTATCTCAAACAAACAAATGTCTCTAAGCATGTTTACATACAATGTTTATTAATTTGTTTATCAATATTGTTTCAGAAACATTTTAATACTAATTCCACTTCCTATGTTTATACTTAATTTTTGTACAAAATCAATATTCTTAATGTTTATAAACAATTTTTGAAAGCTTGTAAACATGTATACAAACAATATATCAAAATAATTCTTAAACATTTTGAGCTGAAAAGAAGTGATTTTATAAAATTACTTACTACTAATATTTTTACAATGAATTTTTAAAGTTTTTTACCTATTTCGAGCTTATAACATAAGTTTTTCCTTAATTTGTTTAGCAACATTGTTTCAGAAACACTTTATATTTTTACAAAATAAATTTCTTAATTTTTATATACAAGTGTCTGTAAACATGTTTACAAACAAGGTTTCACAATCATGTTCGCATTTTATAGCTAAAAATTTTGGATTTCATTAAAATGTTGCCTTCAGAGTTGTTTGCATTGAAATTTTCGACTTTTTAGATAAAAAAAATATTTTTTAATTTAATTTGTTTTTCAATATTGTTTCAGAAATATTTATTATAAACATTGTTTGTAAGCATATAAAGAGTATATATACACAATTTTTAAATTCAACAACATTGTTTATACACAATGCTTCAAAAACAACAATCTATAATCCTTCTAACATAAAATTCAAATATAAAGTATTAAGAATGACAAAAATCTCAAAGATAAAAATACGAAAAATTCTCTATGTGAATACACAAAGAACAATCCATACACTTTACATATATCTAAAGAGGATGACGTAAATCGAACGTGTGGTTTAATGAATATACATGTTCTATCATGACTCTGGATAGTGCACACAGTATCTCAACGATACTCAAGTAACTTGACTATACTATAGGGTTGTTCAGAAAGTATACCTTACATTTCATACACACATTTGATACATCTCACCTTTGAGAGTCTTACACTCGTATCTCATCTGAGACCATGAAAATAGTCCTTATCCTTACATCTTTCGCGAGTAAGAAAGAGATAAATATATATCACTTATCTATTTCTTAGTCTAGAACGTTTCCTTGTGTTATAAGCGTCATCTATTATCTCTTGTCTTATAAAACTAACTAATTATTTCAATTACTCACAAACCTAAAAGAAGAAACTTATTCTATGAAAGAAATTATACCAAAAATCTTTGAACAACCCTATAATGAACATCCATTGAATATAGCAGCTACTGCTTGTATATTATAGATATATACTAATATATGAACCAAACATGGATAGATTGAATTAATGAAATGGCATCTAACAACAGTAGCTTTACTCATTTGACACGTTTTTTATTATATTTTATTTTAAATTATATTATTTTTTACTAAACAAAAAAAAAACTAAATAAATTTCAGGTAGGTTTGGCTTAATATACAGTCCCGATTTTAGAAAGTTTAGCTTTAGTAGATTAGATTTTAATTAGATTTTGGAGAAAGAGGTGTTCTTCTTATATATTAAATCAGCTGATAGTTTTTTATTGGCGGTGATTTGAATTAAATCGAAGTAAAGTGAAATAAACGATCCTTTTTATATGGCGAAAGTTTCTATAATTACTTTTATGGTTTGATGTCATAAAATTTAAATGACCATATATTAAATGTAATTATTGAAAGTAATACTATACATTTTTACGTGTAGGTTGTAATTAGTTTTCATTACCTGTCATTTTTTTTTTGTTGGGGGTTATGACTTTAATTTAGTTAATGTTATTTATGCTTTTATTTTTAAACATAGTCTGCAGGATATGCTTATTGATGGTAAATCTCCAATATCTTTATTTGTCACAAATGTATCTCAATGATATCTACTGGATAAGCATATTGATGGTAATGGTATGTCATTGTAGCATCAAAATAATATATCCGTGATATCTACATAATACATAGTCGGCAGAATATGCTTATTGATGGTAAATATCCAATATCTTTATTTGTCACAAATGTATCTCAATGATATCTACTCGATAAGCATATTGATGATAATGGTATGTCGTTGTAACATCAAAATTTTATATCCGCGATATCTACATAATACTGTATATTTTTTGTTTGTTCTTGACTAAATATTACTGTATCTAAGTTTTTTATCATCCAAAGTAGCCTTCCGAACTAAGTTGTCACAATGGTGTCACCAAGATATCTACAAGATAAGCTGAGCATACTGATTGTAAAAAATAAAATAAATGCTAAATAAATCATTTATAAATGGTTTGTTTTTTTGTCAAAGCAAATTATGTTTAAAAATATATATTGTCTAAATAATATCATTGTAATATCCCTAGGATCATTTCTGTTATCAAACAAAAACCTACATATTCATTAAAAAGAATACGAATTCTGAGGTCTATTACCATCTAGAGATCTAGAGAATTCCATATAGTAAAATTATAATAATTTTATATATCACTATAATATTTAACATCAAAACGATGTATCTGCGATATCAAGACTATCACATACATTATTTTTATTATTATTATTATTATTATTATTATTATTATTATTATTAGGGGGGGGGGGGAGAGCGACTTATCATCGCTTCTGTCGCTTAGAAAAGGGATAGGGAAACACTGATCGTGGAAAGAATGGAAAGTGAAAGAATACACTCCCTTCTCCAGAATCAAAAGAAATGCCTATAATTACTGACAAAAATCTAGAAAATTTTCAAATTGTATTTCAATATAGTAAAAGTTGAAACTAAAATAGTGGAAAATATTGAACAACCCTAATGAAATTCGGAAAATTTCTGTTTTGCTGCGCAGTAAATTTTCATTGTCCACGTCATCAAAATAGAAAATATTCACTAATGACAACCGAAAAAGAAAAGCAAATAGAATTTGAGAATGGTTCCTGCGCACTTCTATAAAATTATGCAATTTCAAAGGGGTTCAAATAAGAAAAAAGTGGAAGTATAAATTTCCCTTTTTCTAAGGGTAGGATTTTATGGGCTTTTGCAACGTATTTCTGGGATTATATATGAAAGAAATATTTGATTTCATGAATAGCCCAGTTTTTAAGTATCTTTTATGAGCCATTGAAAGTGATTTTTATGACCCAGTTTGGAACTATTAGAAACTAGAATCTAGTGAGATGAAGTTCAAGGAGGCAGAATTTACTTGGCAAGGAAGCATATTCCTTATTCCAGGAAAAAAAAGACGTAATTACCTCCAAGGGTTGAAGAGGAAAGCTGCGCAATTCAAGGATTCTGGATATTTATTGACATTTGCAATACAATTTTCAATTTTGAAAATCCTGATAAAAGCCTGAGTTGCGTAGTTTGCAAAAAAGATATGGGATTCAGAGTTGCCTGATTATAATAAGCATGAAGGTGAAAAGATTCCTGGTGAGGGTAATTGAAGGTCGCTGGGGATGAGATTTTTACATTGATTTATTAAGAAAAGTTATCAACTTTCTAAAGATATAAGATATTTTAATGAAAGATGGTAAATTGTCGGTAAAAGAATTCATTGACAAATTATTAAATATCAATAATTTTAATTCAAAAGTTTTTAAACGATATCTTAGAGTTTGAGCTTGAATCCCATATGATTCGAATTATTTTTTCGAAGAAAAATTATCTTCAAAATAAAATGTACTTCAGTTACTCCAAATTTTCATGAAATAAGCTTGTGTTCAGAATTCAAAAGATTTAGAAAATTAATTTCCAAAATTTTATTTCTATCTTGTATTTCGGTGTAAAGAAACAAAATTTGTACTGATATTTGAAGAAAAAATATATCGACTATGAAGATTTCTGTCAAAGATGTAGAATGGAGAATTTCAAGGATTTACATTCATTTTTAAATTCTGTTCTTTTACACTTTCAGCTAATCTAGGAACAAATCAACAGGTATTTGCCCTTTTCGTAGACCAGAAATTTTAAAATGACTTAAATCTTTATATTTCTACTCAAAATGAACAAATTTGAGAACATTTGAAAAACTTAACATGTGTAAAAAAATAAATATTCTACATTTACATATATATCAAAAAACACTTCTCATATTGAATCATGAGCTTGATTGAAGAGAGAATAGAGTATATTACTTCTCTTTCCATTCTTTCCACTATCAGTGTTTTTTTTCCCTTTCTAAGCGACAGAAGAGATGATCAGCCACTCGTTGTCTGAAGTTCTCAGTTTAATCGTCACTCAATTTATTTTGTGAAGTAAATTGAATATCACTCAAATAGTATTTTGAACGCTGGACCTTGTACGGACTCTCTGAAATGTTAACTTTTCTTAAACAATTTTCTTTTAATACAAGAACGTAAATGCCCGCATGTAAAAAATTAAATAAAAAATTAAAAAATTTCTCTTCTTTAGTATTTGATGTAGTACCTCGAAGAGAGTTACCAAACAAATATCTATAAATGAACATTTTAAACAAATATAACAAAAGTCAAAATATAATATTTTGTCATATACAAAAATAATTTCAATAAAATAAATAGTTTAGTCACACAATGTCTGTGTTCTCAAACATGGCAATAAATTAGAAGGATAAATTTGCGTCAATGCCAAGTTCAAGGTTGAGATATTCCGTGTGTATAACAAATTTTTCATATGAACTATGAACTGCATTACGTCACTCACAATTTTAGTCGAAATTATGTGCTAATGAAATGTATATGTCGAGACCAACCACTTGAATTCAAGTATCTCAAAATTTAAAATATATACAAAACAAGATCTCTCAAATTGAATAGATTTTGAAATTAGATAAGTATTCAAAACCAGCAAACCATATCGTTCAAAACTAAAATCTACCTGCCAAAACTATATTAACTAAAAAATGTATAAATGTAAATTTAAAATTGAATTAATTGTAATAGAATTCCGTTAGAATACAACAATTTCACAATTCTGCTAAAACGTAACATACGTAAAGCGTTGACATGTGAGAATGAATAAATTTCACGCTTTTGGAGCATGCAACAAACAAAACTATAAATTCACTCCAAAATGATCTGTGCCTTTTAGGGTGTTTCAGATTTTGGAATATATTTTGATAGTATTCTTTTGAGGAAGTTGTCTATAGTCGGTAATTGCTAGTTTTTGGAGATATACACTTCACTAACAGGACACTACACCAGTTATTGTAATGTTCTCATCCCCGGATGGGTACTTTATCTTATTTAGCCAGCTGCATTCCTAGAAAGTAAGTAGAACATTTCACTGTACTCATTCCTTTTCCCTAGCTGAATCACTCTAGATATTGTTAATTGCCATTTTTTAGATCGTTCATCAGCCCGGATGGATACTTCGTAGAGTTTCACCAGCTGCATTCCTAGAAAAACTTTGCTAATTCATTAAATATACTTTGTTTTGAACGATGTGTCGGTAGTCGGTAATCCCAGTTCTTTACATAGATCAGCAGCTTCATTCATAGATAAATTTTCCAAAGTAGTATATTTTACTGCATTTATTACATATATCTTGTTTTCAAGAACTTGTTCGCAGTCGGTAATTCCCAGTTTTAGAATAACATTCCTTGACTGTCTAAATCACTCTAGTTATTGTAATTCACCGTTATCAGTTATTGTAAATCAGTCATCAGCCCGAAGAGATACAATAGGTAATTCCCAGTTTTAGAACTACATCCATCTTCACTGGCAGAATAACTCATGTAACATCTAGCTTTTTAGATCGGTCTTCAGTATCAAGTTTGTCTCCACTCATTACATCCCTTTGTTACTGAATGTGGTAAAGCCTAGATTTCTGAAACTATTCACCTTCATTTACTAAATTACTCCCTTGATAATGTCCGGATGGATTAATATTCTATCACCAGCTTGAAAAGATAAATTTATCCATTGATTAATAACGATATATATGTAATATATTTTCTGCACTGGATTACTCTAGTTGATAATGCCCAATATCCGAATGGATTATTTAATCCTTTATCACCAGCTATGTAGAAATACATTTCCAAAAACCAAATCATTAACGTTACTGTATAAATAATAATATTTTCTTAAATAAAGTAAAGAACTATCCACCTTCACATACTACATTACTATAGTTGAAAATGCAAAGTGTCCGGATGGATTATTTAATCTGCTATGACCAGCTGAATAAGATAAATCAATCCATTGATTAATAAGGATACTTATGTAGATTTTTAAAACTTTCAACCTTCACTTACTGAATTACTCTAGTTTATAATGTCCAATATCCGGATGGATTATTTAATCTTTTATTATCAGTTAATTATAATATATAGAAATCTTTCTTTATTATATAGAAGTCTTTCCAAAAACTAAATCATTTACTTTCTTATAAACTTAATAGGTTACTCCAGTTGATAATGCCTAATATCCGGTTGACTTATTTAATCTTTTGAGACCAGCTAATTATATTGTATAGAAATGCTTTCCAAAAACCAAATAATTAAATTTATTGTATAAATAATAACATTTTCTTACATAAGGTAAAAACTATCAACTTTCACTTACTGAATTACGCCAGTTGATAATGCCAAATATCCGGATGGATCATTTAATCTCATATCACCAGCTAATTATATTATATGGAAATGACTTTCCAAAAAAGACAAATAATTTACTTTCTTGTATAAACAATAATATTTTCTTCAAAAAATAGAAAAAATAAATGTCCGAAATTTAAAATTTGTCTATAAGAAAAAGAAACACCCTACTGCAGCGCGTTTCAAGTGGCTAGGAAAAAGATACGATTTTTTCGTTGGTTTGTTGAACGACCGCATTTTGTTTATATTCTAATTTCATTAAATATTCCTTTTTTCCAAGTTGTTATAAATATTTATGATGTGAAACATATGGATTTATATTTTTTATACTTACTTTTATTTTGGATATAGTATTTACGTAAAACCAAGTGGATTTTGGAAAATATATATGTTCATATTTCAATATTTATATAATATTTATAGCTACAATAAACAAGGTTTTCGTTTAATATTTTTCCCAAAGGCAAACTAAATTGACACAATAAATTGATCACTGGATATAAATCTTTTTCCTCAACCTACAATTACTCCCAATCACATCAATCATGGCAGTATGACTTCCACCCGGCCTGAAACACAACAGGCCGACAGACAAGTGTTTTAAAAATTGTAAAAAGAAGCAAACAAATATTATTTGAACCTTTCTCCTACATAATAGAGAACAGTTGCAAAGATTAATGAGTATTGAATTGAGTTCCAGGAGGTAATTCATACATTCATCTTCCTGGTCGTTGTCATTTTCGCACTTTCTTCTGAATCTATATATACTTTTATCTAAAGATTCTAAATATTTTTCTTCTATACACTTTCGAACTGAAAGAATTTTCTATATGGTCTTAATCAAAGAGGATGGATAGCCGACAGTGACAAATGCTCATATGGTTTTCCACGGAGATTAATGAGTTTAGTTCAAAAGTTAAGAAAGTTATACTATCTTAAAAAGTAGCTATAAAGAATCTTTAATGGGTTCTAAAAGAATTCTTTCTAAATGTGTGGTCATGTAAGGCATTTTATTTTGCTGACTTTTTGTCTGATGTGATGTTTTGTAGTCTCCGATGGATGCAATATGTACTTTTTTAAACAATATAGCTATCATTAGGGTTTAGTAGTTCTCCTTTGAAAAACAACTTCTTTTGTTGGAATAGACCCTGTAGATGCCGTTTTTCAATAGATGACGGTAAATATAGCGCATCATCTTGACTTTGACAATGATAAAATGAGAATCTTTATGATTTCCAATATTCTGTATATGTTCCTCTGAGAATGAAAGTGGTCTAACTCCATTTTTTTACATACTAATTTTAAAAGTCCCAGTCAGAGTCCTACAAGCTTAGAAAAACAATCCTTAAGAGTCCACTCCTTACGTTATAATGGCAGTACTCCTTTAAAACTCTAATCGTTTCTTTACTGCAGACTACTGAAGGTTGTAGTTCTAGTCTCCATTTGATATATAAAACATCAATACGGACTTTTGTATTCCTATTTCCAGATTACAGGATACATCAGTAGTCTTTTAAGATGCAAAAGTTCTCACTAGACTCATAGTCTTTCCAGACTCTTTTGAGTAATTGGTGATTGTGTTCCAGTCTCCTTCACTTTTTAAAAAAATGTCGGAAGTCTTCGCTGTTGTGGAAATGAAAAGAGTCTTCGCTTTGAGGAGTGATTCTGCTATAGCTACCATTTAGACCGAGGATTTCCTGCTTGTGATGAAGTTGCCACTTTTATCATTACAGGCAGATGAAATTGGTACAAAGGGGGGGGGGTAAGTTTTGTATGGAAGTAGTTAATTACTTACGTGATTTACACGTACATTACCATGGATGGGCAAAGCGAAGTATTTAGTTAATTACTTACGTAATTTACATGCAATTTATGTCCGTAAATTACGTAATTTACATAAATAACTGAATTTTAATTTAGATATTTTCTTCAATATTTCAATATTTTTCATTAGAGTTAATATGTAGGTCTGCAATTCTCATAGTTTTAGAATTTTTCTTTCAACTTTATGAGAGCTTTAAAAAAAATAATTTTCAATAGCAAAATTCAATATTTTAGTTTTAAAAAATATAGTAACTATTTCCGAGAAACTACAATATATCTCTAAAAGATGTTTGAAATGCATATCAAACTTATGCATGTAAGTCCATTTTAAAAATCTACAAACTTTCAAAATCACTTCGTTAAGAAAACTAATGTTTGTAAAGCAACAAATTCTATTTTAGTTATTTGACATTAATTTAGTTATAAACATATTGTATATCCGACCCTCTCATCGCCCTATTCCAAATTTTATTTATTTTTTTTTTATCTAAACAACATGCTTTACTGCAAAACGAAGAAGTCATTAATATTTTTATCTATTTTATCTTTTTTATTAATAATTCATATTTTTATCGCTTTCACAGTAGAATTGATTTTTTCTTCATCAATTTCGAAAAAAATACAATTACCACACAATAATTGAAAACAATATATAATATTTCAATCCTTAATAAAATCATAAAATTTAAATAATAAAAGAAATTCTTTTCAAAATGTAAAGAAAAGGAAACAAAGAACCTTCTTCTCACCATTAATAACCAATAAGAAATTTCTCAAAGGACCTGTCAAGATCCTTTCTTTCGACCCCTCAAACCAAACAATTGCGTTGTAAATTCTTTCAAATATACAATTTTTTATAAAGATGAAAAAATATTAATTACACCAATTAGAAATCCCTAAACCCAAAAAAGGATATCAGAAACAAAATGTAGGAAAAATTTGTAGGAAAACAAAAAAATATATATATTTTCTAGCAAAGTTAATTATAGTGCGGTGGATGATTTTTTTTCTGTTTCTTATTCTTTGTTTTTGAACCTGTTTTAATAGACCATTTCATTTACTATTATTTTTTTGTAGTTTTTTTCTATATATTTTTTTACCATCTTTCTATGCAGCTATGTCGACCGTTTTGTATGTTTGTCTCAGTTAGGTTTTCAGTACAATTCTTATATTTAGTACACATAGAAAAAAAGAGATACTGATTTTGGAAAAAAAATATGTTTACAATTTAAAACGAATGATGGTAATGCTCATTTCTCATGTATAAACATTGCCGACAAAAAGTTGTTTGAAACACAGCATTGCCGACTAAAATTATTTTAGACTAAAATATTCTATACACAACATTGTCGTCTATAATCATTCAGAAATATTCCTACAACATTGCCGACAAAGAGATTTTCCACGAAATATGTACTAAGTTAGAACGATATTTGTTACACAACATTACCGACTACAATCGTTTATTATTCTTTCATTATGCAACTGAAAACTGCCGACTAAGACTCTTTTCATGAAATACAATCTAAGAAAAGCTATTTGCTAAAAAACATTTCCGACTCAAATTATTTTAGACTATGCAACTGAACATTGCCGACTGAGTCTCTTTTAAAAACAATAAGATAATAGGTATAACACTTTAAAATTATTTTTACACTATTCAACTTCTGACTATGACTATTTCCTAAACAGTCTAAGTTAGAAAGCCATTGCTACATAACATTTCTAATTATAATTTATAATTACTCTTATACTATTCAATTGAACATTGCCGACTAAGACTCTTTTCATGAAATAGAATAATAATAAACAAAATCCAATAATCCTTTCTGTGAAAAGAATTTATGTTCTATTTCCATTATTTTCAATAAACTTTCAGTTAAATTATGTAACTCTACATTGCCGACTAGTCTTTTCAAAAATAGCAATATAACTCAGAAGCACTACAAAATATTTCCGACTAAAATTCTTCCGATGACATTTAGAATATTGATAATCCATAATTTTACATAACGTTAAATGAAGCAACTAAACATTGCCGACTAAGACTCTTTCCATGAAATAAAATATAGGATAGTAAAATAGTATATTCGCAACACGACATTGCTTATCATTATCTTTACAATTTTACTGACATAAGTCTTCCATATTCCTTCATGAAAAAAATATATGTAATGCTGAACATTCTTCCCACGCAACATTACCGAGTATAATCCTTTCTCAGAAAATGTCTATTCCTGCGATTTGAAAAGAATGCGGGTAATGCTAATGTTTTATATATTCAGAACGTTCTTAAGCGATATAACTGAATATTGCCGACTACAGTTTGCATAAATCATAATGTTTATTGAAAACTACTTTATTCGCATGCAACATTGCCGACTAATAATTTTTCTTGAATTACAATTTAGATATATACAACATTTTCGTTACAAATCTGTCAGTGATATTTAGAAAATTGAATCTTTTCCATGAATTATAACTGAACTTTAAAATTAAACATTTTCGGCTACAACCATTTTTTTCATATTTAAAATACTTACTTTTTTTATTTTAACTAACTTTTTTTTTTAATTTTAATGTTTATAATATTTTTTTTTGAAACAGTTAACAAAACAACCTCATTCAAAATCCAAATATTTAATTTTCACAGTGTATATTATATGTTTTCTTATATTTCTTATATACACAACATATTCTTTATTTATTTTTCAAGTAAACTCGATTCAAGTACAAAGAACAGTTTCGTGTTTTAGTATCTTAATCAAAATAATTACATGAGATTTACTCAAAGCAACTAACATTTCGTTATGCAATTACAATGTTCAACTTAATATGTTAATTATTGTGTAATAATTTTATAACTTTTCAAGCTTTTAATATTAATTTGTGTGATTTAATTAATTAAAAAGAAGCTCTGATTTAAATTTTATCAGTAAGTTTGTGATTGACGGGAATAAAAACTGATTTATTAGGCTTTTGTGTGTCAATCTTTTATTGAGATTAGTTTTGAAGTGAAGGTTCAATGAAATAAGTTTGGTTTTCAGTTCAAGGTTTGATTCTCAGGTATTACAGTTTATTTGTTTTACTGGTCTACTTTTCTGATTTTTTATTTACGGTCTGTAAAAATAAATTTAAATAAATATTTAAACTAATTTCAAATCACAATTGTCTCAATTCTCAAGATTTGTTTTCTTCATCTTGAAAAATAGTTTTAGTGTAAGGTTTAAATCCCAGCTACTTCAGAATACTTTTTTAACTAAAAGAGCTTGAAAGTGTTCAAGTTGAATTTATATTTTTCTTAAATGCTTAAATTTAGATTTTCTTCAATTACTCTCATTTTCTTACTGAAAGTTTTGCTTTGAATCCCAGCTACTTAAAATTTCTTTTTTAGTAAGTTTTTCTAAAAAGAGTTTTCTACATTTTAAATAAGTTTTTTTTTACATTTACTTGAAAGAATCTTTAAAAAGTGATTATACTTCAGTTTTCCACACAAGAATAGATTAAATTTAAGTTTCGATTCCCAGTTACTTCAAAATACTTTTTCTTCGGATTATCCTGTAAAGTTCAATCTTTTATATTTAGAATCTCATTGTCAAAGTATCACTTTGTAAAAAATAACCCTAATAATAAAAATGAAAATCCCTCATTGTTTGTAACCATAAAATCTAGATAAAATTTCTAAGAAGACATAGATACTTTGTCATGCGCAAACGAAGAGCATTATTTTGATTGATTTTTTATGTTATTTTTGATACAAAGCAGTAGGGGTTAATGGTCTATAAAACTATAAGTGTAAGAAGATTAATTTTGTTAGGGGTTGGAAAAAATAAACATAGGTATACAATACGTATATTTTTAGAATACATAGAGGACTCATATAATATACCACCAGGTGGTTGATATATACGTGTGTGTATATACTGTGAAAATTTGTCACTCACCTGTGGGTAAAACCCCCTAAATTAACATACTTTTGTCCACCTTCTTCCACCACCCACCCGTTGTCACCTGACAAACCAATATCAATCATTAAAATACCATTTTCCCACGAAACCAAAGAAGTCAAAAGAAAAGAAATTTTCGTCCTTGAATTTATGTTTAAAGTCATGGTATGCACAGGGAATCAAGGGAAAGCGTGTGTTACTATGGTGGTTCGGAAAATCGGTTCTAGGATTTCTTTGGAAACAAAAATTTTGTTTGTCAGAAGTATAATATATTTCATAGTTATAGTTGATATTACATTGATATACATAAATATATATGAAAATTTTTCGAACAATGGGTAAACATCATAGATGCTGTTGTTCTGTCCACAAAACACTGTTTGAGTGACATTCAATTTATCTCACATGAATTGAAGGATGATTATACTATCTCAGTGTCGAAAGCGCTCCACTCAAGCCAAATTGAGTACCTTTCATAATACCTTCAGAGAGCGAGCGATTTATCATTGCTTCTCTTGCTTAGAAAGGGGAAAGGAAAGAGGAAGAATACACTCCATTCTCCCCTGAATCAAGGTATTGGTACGTTATGGGAAGTGTTTTTTCATACAGCGGCGAGTGACTGATCATCGCTTCTGTCGCTTAGAAAAGAAAAAAACAGGATGGAATAAAGAAATAGAATACACTCCATTCTCTCCTGAATCCAACTGATGGTTTGTTATGGATAAGGGTTTTTTTAACTCAGCATTCTCTCTAGAAGCATATTATCTAGAAGCTATCTTTCT
>HF680684.1:20706-32340 GCA_000341915.2 Megaselia scalaris
AGTAAAGCAAGAAATTACAATTTCTGGTTGGATCAATAGTTTTATAATGACCAAGATATATGAATCATGTTCATTAAGGGCAGGGAAACCCTCCACAAGATTTAAGTAAATCTGGAAAATTTTATTATAGACTTATCATTATAAAAATAGTAAGAACAAAGTTCCGATGTGTATTTAGCAACAAAAAGTGAGGTTTTTGAGATAAAATCTATTCATTTTCCGGTTGGTCTCAATAGTTATGAAATGACCACCTATATTATGAACAGAAACATTGATTAAGGACAGGGGGAGACCCCGCCGTAGTTTTCTTTTGTTACAATGCTATCTATGTCTAGATATTTGTTCATGGTTATATATTCACAGAAATATCATATTAATATTTAGTTCATATTCACGTTGCTGGATTTATGACAAGTTCTTTGCAATAATTTAATATAGTTGATAAAAATATGGAAAATATATTGGGCAACTAAAAAAGAAAAGTAAAAAAAAACCATATTTGTCTAAAAAAATATAATTTCCCATTTGTCTCACTAGTTTAGTAATAACCAGCTATACAAAGTATTTTCAAACTATGTTGATCAAGGACAGAGGTGAGATCCCAAAACAGTTAAGTAGATCTGGAAGAGATCTAATTGTTCTCCAGTTTTCAACTAAATTAACTAAATTAATAAAATGTATAGAAAGTAGAAGAAAAAATGTCTGATGTGAATTTATCATCAAAGTGAAGTTTTTGAAACAAAAATCCATATATCACAAAGTAGAATATCCAGTTGGTCTCATTAGTTTAGTTATGGCCAGCTATATATAATAATCATCTGTCAATTACCAACTGAAGTTATCTAAAGGATTGAAGCAAGGGTCTATATAGAAATTGGTAGTAATAATAGTTTAATATTTCAAATATATATATTCTGAAAACTCTTTCCAAAATTCCTACAATGTATGTAAACAATGTAAAAAACTATGTAAACTTCTGAAATAATCATCTTATAAAAATTCAAAAATATACCAACAATATTTCCCCAAAAATCTTACCATCTCTGACAATGTTGCTGATAGGACTCATGAATTTTGAGTACAACTCTCCACTTCTTTACAATTCAATTCATATTTTCATATATTCAATATACATTTCGAACCGTATTTCAATTTCTCTTTGTAATCCTTTGACACATCGACCAATCATCGTACACATTATACTACTTAATAAATTGGGTGGCTGTGTTCCCCAGAACAGAGTAGAACAAAGTAGACCTACGGTCAAGCACTTGAATTCTTGAATGAGTGAAACGTTTCCAGAAATCCTAACCGCCATGACAGCTATTATTATGGATTAAGCTATTATTACTATTATTTTTGTGATTTCTTTTATATCGCTGCCATTATTATTATATATATTTTTTGCTCTAACGTTTTTAGCCGAGTTAAGTAGCTTTAGGAATTTCTTTATTATTCTGGATGTGATTGTGCTCCATTTTCCGTGGAGTTATGATTATGAGGGTTATTTATGAAAGTTCTAAGATTCTAGAAATCTAGGATATATGTTACATTACAGTCTTTTTTTTTTTCTTTGCCACAGTTACATTGTGTTTGGTGGCTTAGTGACCTCTATAACAGATTACTCGTTGAGCTTTTAAGTGAAAGTGGTAGCAGCATTTTTCCTTTTTACTTGTTGGATGGCTTAGATTGATGGTTGTTCATTTTGATAGCAGGATTTATGGTTAAAGGATTCTCTTAAGAAGTATGGGATTATTATATTCAGGAGTAATAGGTTGTGAAATGAGAAGTGGAGTATGTGTTTTTTTTTTAGTTTTTGTTGAAGTTTTAAAATGTGTTTTATAATAGAATAGAAATGGTTACTGAATATTTGAAATTTTTTCAGATATGATTTGCTTAGGGGTTTTAAATAAAAGTAAAGTTTGAACAAGCTTTCATATCAAGTTTTAAATTACAGTCAGTAATGAACAATATAATATCTTCAATAATAAATATATAATCCATATCTTCAATATTAAATTTTGAAATTTAATCTTGAGACATAACAAGAAATATGCCCAAACGAGGAATGCCATCTAAATCCTGATAGCTATCTTTCTTAGCAGATAGTGTCCAACACATCTAGGGATTCCAACTGATTTGTCTACAAAAGGAGGACTCTTGATTCCAAAAAGGAGGATTTGGGAGAACTTCCCTAAAAATATGGAATATGATTTCATTCTTTGGAATGGTTTAGACTATGGAAACAACTATATAAATTGGTAACTAATATTCGAAGATTTTTGGACTAGGAAAGGGTTCTAGTACAAAGTGCTTGAAGAACTGACATTTTCGATTAATAGGGAAATCTTATTCCAATTATTCTTTATAGATTCTCAAGAGATTGGATGGATTCATTGGACTTATAAAGTTTTCAATAGACTCGCAGTATTTGTTATTCGGAAGTTTGATTTTTATATGATACTGATGGACTGAGAAATATTAGTACACCTCTCGCTTTTTATTAACAATTGTTAGTAATGCTCGTTCTGGATTTTGATCCCAGATCACAAAAAAAGGAGAACTGTTACGATATTTTGAAAAAAGGAGGATGGAGGACTCAGAATTGAAAAGAAGCATTAGCCCTCCCAAAACGGTCCATTTGGAAACCTTAAACAGATCATCTAGAGAACTTTTTAAAGAACAATATTTATCAGTGCTCTTGACTTCTCAAATGTTTGCTACTTATTTTACTTTTTTTCCTCGGTAGTTCTTCAGCATACTTCCCGATATCTCTCTTACTCCTTCTATGCATTTATAAATTTATTAGGCATTATAAATTTTCTTCATAGTCTTATTTGCTTTCACCCTCAATCGCTTCTTTTTCCATTCTCTAAAACATGATACTACGTTTGATGTTATTCTTCCCACAACTTCAATGTTGTCCGTAATGCCCTATTCGGAGCGTCATACGCCTGCCGAAAAACGATGTAGACGGGGTAAGTGGGAATCAGTTTTTCTTGTGTTTTTTCAAGGATCTGTCTAAGCGTGAAAAGTTGGTCGGTGGTAGTTTTTCCCGGCATAAAACCGCATTGATAAGGGCCAAGAATGCTGATGGCTTTAGTCTCTCAAATATGATGGACATGGATGGGCAAATGAAAGTATTTAGTTAATCACTTACGTAATTACATGTAATTTACGTAAATAATTCAAGTTTTGTATGGAAATAGTTAATTACTTACGCAATTTACGTGTAAATTACGCTTGTAAATTACGAAAATTACAGACAGTGCCCATCTTTGATGATGGATCTTATAAGCAACATTTAGCTGATTCCTCTGTAGTTCTTAAGCTCATTTCTATCCCCTTTTTTGAAAACTGTGCATATTATACTCAAGTGCTATTTGCTACTCCAAATGTTTATTAGGATTTGATAGCAGATCCTATTAAAACTTGCTCCAGCTGTTTTAAATTTCTTAGAGGAGACGCTCGACTTTCTTTGCCATTCAGTAGTTATTTGAAGATATCTTCTGATTGCATAAGGACCTCCTTCTATTTTGTCGCCGTTTTTGTTCTTACAAGGGATGTAATCATAGAGAATCCTTTCGATGACGGTTTACGTTCTCGACTATTTTTTTTCCCTGATTTCGATCTTCCATAAAGTTTAACATTTCAAACTGGCTTTATCGACCCACATTGTCTTTTACCTAGCAAATTTCACAGCATCTGTTTATTTCCAAGTCTCCAATATCTAAGCTACCTGGATTGACAAATAAAATAACGTAACTTACGTAAATAACTGAAATTTTGTATGGAACTAGTTAATTACTTACGTAATTTAAGTTTAAATTAAATCTAAATAATCTAAATTACGTAAATTACAGATATTGCCCATCTAAGGTATCCAAAAGCATTCGGGAAGTTACTAGCTCCTCATGACTTACGTTGTGGGTAGTTAGTGCTGGTCTTGCTGAGACTCTAATTCTGTGGGGTGTCTTTTTCATTTAGTTGCTCGAAGAAGATTTTCTTGACTTCATGGTGTATACTTTAAAACTGAGATTTTATATTAAAATAGTAAATTACTTAAATTTACGTGTAAATTATGCTTGTAAATTGCAGAAAGTACCCTTCCCTGATTCGTTCTTATCCTCATCGCTTATTTTCTGTCTAACTCAAAAGTCCACGTTAAATATCAGTTTTTAAGCTTCTGAATGGCTAATTATAAACTTACCGTCGATTTCAATCATCTGACTCATAGCTTTTTTAATTATAAGTTTTCAATTTAGAGCGCAGTGATCCATATTTTACGGATGGGTCCCTAATTAGAGATATTTATGATTATGAGAGTAAGAAACCTACTCAAGCAATGAAACTGAGAACTTTTCATAATACTTTGAGTGACTGATCATTGCACTTGTCGCTTAGAAAACAGGAAAAATATTGTTTGTGGAAAGTAAAGAGAAATAGTGTGTAGAGCATTTGCTTTGCATCTTGAGTTTTAGCATCCAAAGTTCACTTCTATCAAGTAAATTTTTCGAACAATGGGTAAATAACATAGAGTTATCGCTCTGTTTGAGTGATATTCAATTTATCTCAAAATAAATGAGTGCTCCACTCAAGCAATGAAACTGAGAACTTTTCATAATACTTTTAGACAGTGAGTGACTGACTCTGCTTCTGTCGCTTAGAAAAGAAGAAAATACTGGAAAGAAAGTAAAGAGAAATATTACAATTTTTTATAATCCGTAGTTCTTCAAAATAAAGAAATATATCTTTCTTAGTTGAATAAAAATAAAATAATAAAACTATTTGACCAAAATTGACAATCTTAAAAAAATCTAACTAAATATAATTTAAATAAACTAAATATTTTATTACTACGATTAAGTAAAAGTAAATTCCTACATAAATTATTTAAACGCCGCAGCTTTTGAATAAAAGCTAAAAAATTACCTGTAAAATCAATTGAACAATAAATAAGGCTCTGCCTCCACTTAGCAAAACATTTGCATTTGAGATTTAGCGTTGATATGTAGGAGGACGCCGGCTTAATTCGAATCTATCTTTTTTCTCATTTTAAATATTTTACTAAATGTAAACAGTAGTATAAGATCACAGTGAACTTCTGAATTAGCATAAGCACGAATAACTTGATTAATTAATTCATATAAATAAAATAAAGCTACACACAGAGTTAGTCACAGCGATTTGGGATCTACTTTTATATTGTGGGATTATATTGTTTGTTATAGGTTTTGTAAAATATATAAACACTATATAATGACACTAATAAGGCGATATACCTATCTTCCATTATTTTAGAAAGATGTTTTCTTGGATTTATCTACACGTATAATATAACGACAATAACGAGTCCCTAAATCTTCTTAACATCCCTATATGATTTGTTGAGAATTCTTTATCATAGGAGAATAGTAGTATTTCAGATGCATGACACGCAACGTTTTTCTGGAGTTACATGACCAGCCGAACTAAGACGTTCAGAGCGATTTTTTTAAATTCAAAATTATATCGAAAAACCTTCAAGTCGAAGATACTTTCATTAGAGAGCATGATCGTGCGTTTCACCTCTGTGCTGACATCGTGTTCATGTTTAACTTCAGACCCAAGTAAATTAAGTTACTCACAGACTCAAATTGGTGGCTACAAATTGTAGTCCTATATGACAGGCTGCCTTCTCCAAAGCCAACAAAGAGTTTACAACATTTCTTGCCGTTCTCCCAATTTTGTCAAGGTTATTAGCTTAGCCCAATAATTGGCTCGATTTCGTGTATATAATGCTGCTGTTGTTGATATTTGCAACTTTCATTATAATTTCAAGCAAGATGTTGTTAAATCTGCATGACAAAGCATTTGAATTTGACGAAACTCTCTAATAGTTGGGCAAGAAATAGAAGTTATTCCTCCTACCCTGACGAAGCTCTTTGTATTCAATAGAATCATTTGGCATAATTTTATAAGCTTAGCTCATCTCTTGAAGGAGTGTCGTATGCTTGCATGAAATCAATAAAATGATTATGGATATTATACGCCTTCAACCGTAGATGCAAGGATCTTATATGCGAAATAGGGAAAGCTGATTCCTTTATAGTTCATACACTCATGAATATTGACTTTCTTGTGGATCGACATACTCTTCAGGCACCTGGTTTCCGGTGCATATTGTGGTTGAAAAAAAACATCTTCTATGTTCAGGAATACCTATGAAGGTTCACATCCATGAGGGGTGACTCTGCTTTCGTTGCCATTTAGCAGTTAACTGAAGTAATCTTCACATCTAGCGAGTACTTCCTGCCTATTTTCGCTGTTTTTCTTTTACTTTCTGATAAAACTTAATTGCCTTATTACGTTCCCTCATATGATCCCAATGGCAAGCTAGAAATTGGCACCCTTTAATTTCCGTAGTCGAACTTGACTGGACATTGGCACCAATTTTCTTTGTTCTCTAAGCACTACGGAAAGTGGCACCCTCTACTAAGCTCTACTAAGAGTTGGCGGCATCCGTTTTTCAACAAATATTTCCGAGTTCATTATAGAAGAAAGGAATAGCACTAGGGTGCTAATTTCTGAACTCCTTATACAAATAAGGAATTTAGCACCTGGTGCCAATTTCCGGTATGTCATCTAACCTTCAAAATCTTCTCTCTCAAATTGCTTTTTCTGTTTAGTCAACTTCACAGTTTCCCTACTTGATCCTAAGAGTGTCCTTAGTCGCCTTTGTTTCCTTTTTGTTCTGTTCTAGGCAACGTCTCTAAAATATTCCTCATCACGCTATACGCATTGTCTTGGCGCTAATTGTATACCAAATACGTCAGTGGCAGTTGTTTTTACCACCTTTACACACCGTTTCCAGCATGTATCTATGTCGCAATCCAAAGGTTACATCTGAATCCTATGTGTATTATTAAGGCATTGGTATTCAATTTTTTTTGAGGGTTGTTATTTTGCCTTTTTGAAGATAATCTGCAACGCGATCGTGCTCTGATTGAAGACAATATTCGCTTCTCTCATCGGTCAAGAATGCTTGTAGCATGGCGATTTCTTATGTGGTTCCGAGGGTGAGAGAAGTGTCTCTCGAGGCTGCAAAGTTAACTAGCTTCACGCCATTGGCTTTGGTATTTGGCAGGAAGTTCCTCATAATCTGTGTCAATTTGTTCATAGAAGATGACTATGCTGATATTATAGAATTTTGGTATTTATTCGGAATATGCACAAACGCTTGATGATAGGCGTTTAACGAGTGACACAAAATATTCTCTTGCCTCTAATATCAAAACCTACTCCAAACTCACTTATTGATGGGGTGGAGCTATAACAGATGTTGCATTAGTTTTTCCTATCCTCTTGCTCGTCAGAGGCATTTTTCGATAGAGTCGATAGAGTTTTCTTAAGAGGCTCCAGCTCCTCCAGAAGCTTTATCCCCCAATTTAAAAGTAATGAATTTGATAGACGATAGATTTAGACAACATGAAAGATAGCCACAAAAATATTTAAAAAATTAAAAGGTAACAAATGTCGGTAAAACTCTGTCGAAAATTGGAAGAAACCTTTCTTCAATTTTTTAAAAACTTGTTTATAATATATTCGGAAGTATATAGTCTCTACAATACATCCCATATAAGATGATCGTATGATTTTATTAAAAGCTTTACTAATTAAAAAAACCATCTAGTATTACAGACTGGCCTATAGTCTGGTCCATTTGAATATGAATAGAAGATTGGATCTTATAGCTGTAGATTCCCCTTCTATTTTTGGATTTCTACTTGAAAAGTTTCTATCTATCAATAGTAAAATTCTCACAATGCATAGTTCAGTCGGCGGTGAAAATGTAAGCCGGTCGGTCGGGTCGAAGAATTGTTTATTTTGAAGAAGATCGAAAAAAAAGAATAAAATATATTTATAAAAATTAAGATTGTGGATAGGATATGTGTCTTGGATGCATAAACGAGAAGTTACAACAAGTTTTAAAAGTTTTTTTAAAATATGGGTATGTTTTTACTTATTGACTTTAACATTTATTAATATTTAATGAAGGTACACTTTAAATATAAAGCAGATATTAATAAAATGTGAGGGAAGAAAACCAGTTTTGTTCTTGTGATTTAGATTCAATTTCAGATCGAATTACTAGGAGTTGTGATAATCTGCCTGTAAAAAAAGAAACATTTATAAACTCTGATCTTCTTTGAAGGTAATTCAAGGTCCTTCTTGTATCTTGTTACTTGTCTTGTTCACAATTCCCAGAAGGTCAGATTGATCGATTGTAGAGGATTTCTATAGTAATTATATAGATTTTGTGGCAGGTTCTTTAATTGCTTGTTATACTAACTTTTATTTCAATTTATATTCCATAATTTGTAGAAGATTCTTTAATTTAAATTAAGAACTTACATATTCTAATTACAGTCTGTAAAGTAAGTATAATTTTTTCAGATCTTCTCCAGGTAGCTTCTTCTTCCAGCCGAAAATCGATAAAGAGTTGTTAAGTTGGAATCTGTTGGTTCTGTCTGAGCATGAACAGATCGGTGGCAGATTTTCCAGGCACAATGCTGATGACATATGAGTTTAGGCTTTTAGATATTATGGATCTTATATGCAACATTAAGCAAGCTGATTCCTCTTTAGTTCTTAAGTTCATTTCTATTGGAAACTGGACATATTATACTGAGCTCCATCCATTCGACAACTTTTCGCTCTTACATATTTTGTCTAGGATTTTGATTTCCTTTTAAAACTGGCTCCAGTTGTTTTGAACAGTTCGGCATGGATGCATTCGGACTTGCACTTTTGTTGTTTTCAGTCTCTGAATAGCTTTATCCACCTCGGCTCTTGTTGTTGGTGGAGGGACATCTTCATTGTTTTGAGACTACTGGCGTTGATTTCTTTGAGGTGAAGCTCTACTTCCATTGCCATTCATTCTTCCCATTGCATAAGGATCTCTTTTTTTTAAATGATCTGATTCTAAAATGCAGTGGATCATGTAAAGGATTTCCATTCCAAAATTTAAAAGAATTCTACGGCATCCTTACACGGCACAATATCTCTGTGGAAGAAATGGATAGACTGGTAATTAATATTTTAAGATTCTTTAAAGAAAAAATATTGATGAATATTGGACTAGAACTTGTCCCAGTACAAAGTACTGATAGGACTGGAATGAGAGGACTGATTGATAAGGATAAGTTTTATTTTTGAACCACTCAATTTTCAAGAAATTAGGTGGATTGTTATTGGATTAGTAACGTAGAGTTTTCCATGGACATGAAGTCTACTATTCGGGAATGTTAATATTATATTGGGGGATACTTTTACAAGAATTCTCTAAGTGTTTCACCTCTCGCTTTTTATTAACAATTCTTAGAAATGCTCGTTATATCTCCTTCGCTAATGAATAACTCTGAATAGAAGGTACTTTAAATACATATGTTTAAGAATCTGAATAGACTTAGTTATATAGGAAGGTATGGATTTGAAACTACATCTTCTGCTACTATTAACCTGCTTAATGTATATATCAAGGTAATTTGATTTATTGCTTCAAAAAGGTAGAGCTCCCATGATTTATTAAACGTTCTTGTTTATAGTCGGTAGAAAATGGAAAATTTCAGGGTTTTCATTGATGAAAATTGTCCCTGATGAGCTCTATATGAGCTGATATGTGGATAAATGATTTGCTAGTAGTGTTTATCTAAGGAGGAGGTTTAAACTTAAACTATTTTCGAAATCACTATCTTTTTTGAAAGGATTAATTCTTTCAGACAGTGCTCCCGTGGACTGATGGTCATTGGAGTATCTTACCGTTATTATAATCTCTTTTTAGAAATTTGAGGTTTGTTCGAACTAGATGCATCTGTAGCTGTTGATCATATTATTACTAGCTAATATTTGTCTATCAAGTAAGCTTTTATTGATTCAGATTTTATGTATGGATCTTTGATATCTTACTCTGATATAGGAGGGTTAATACGTCATAAATATTATGTTTACATAACATACGTTAAAGACTGTAACTATTCAGTTCTAATAAGCTTCCAACGGAAAATAAGCTTTTTTCTCTTATTCTTCAGATTGTTAATATGTTACTGTTGTTATAAACTCAAGTCCCAAGGCCCAAAGTTAAACAATATTTTTCGTTTATAATTTAAGATCCTTTTCCAGTTAGTTTTATTTTATCTCTTCGAATATTTGACAAATTTTGGATGTCCTAAGCACGAGTTTTACATACATGCTTCAAAATATATCTCAAGCTAGCTGATATAAGAAAGTACTAAATTATTGTCCTAAATCATTATACCCGACATTTATACCTGATATTTTTATTGGAGCCATCAGATGATTACCACCTAATACGATCGTATGTGATCTGTGATATGTGCGCCTATTCAGTTTTAATAAGCTTCCAACGGAATATCGCAAATTAAGCTATGCTTCCTGCTTCTTGGATGGCAGATATAAGATTTATTGTACATGTAGAAACTATATATTTTTATGTTTACAAATTGTTTAGTATTAGCCGCATCGGCAATCTGTTAGTGGTGTTATACACTCAAGTTCCCAAGCCAAAAGTTATAAGAATGTTTTTATTTAACGCGGATTCTTTATCAGAATTATGCATCCAAGGAATCTTTGACCAATTTCAGATGTCGTCAACACGAGTATTACAAACATACTTCAAAATATATCTATCTATCTTATAAATTATCCTCACTAAAATTACTTATATCTAAAAACAACATTTCTAATTCTAAACAATTTGCAATTCAAATTCTATAAACCTTTAATTTTCAAAAACAAAACTATCTAATTAGTAGAAATTATGAGTACTCAATTCTATAAAGTAGAATTATAAGCACGCCATGATATAAATTCCGTGAAATTTATCTCAAATTTCTATAATTAATAACTATCTATAGTTAGTAACTAAAATAGAGTGAAATATTGAAAAATCATAGCAAATTAACTAATAAAATCTAACAAAGATGATATATTAACATTTCGTGATATACAAGAATAAAAGATTCTTTCTTAGTAATTATAATTAAGTTTTATATGATTTCATATATATTTCTATGTCAATTTGAGAGATTGAGCTCATTCTGAGAGCTCTTATTATTTAATTCATCAATCTATCTCTTTTTCTTTTAGATTTCTGTAAAATTACTGTAAAACTGTTTTAAACTAATCTTATATATAATTACGCCATTTATCAAATTTATAATTTATATACTTTAAGTGTTTCGATTGCATTCAACTGAATCGGACAGACATTAATTTAGTGGTTTTTTCTTGACCTTGTTGCTGGTTTGTTTTTCAATTGATTCAATTCAATTCAGCCATTGGCAATACTTTTGTGGAAAGTCTGAATTTTAACAAATTTATTGGTAATAACAGGTGGAAATTTAATACAATATGGAATATTAATTATGAAATATTACTTATACTTTAGATATATTCTAAAATGTGTATGTAGAATGACTGCTGGTAATTGCAGTACTAGGGAGTATAGCTTATATACATTAATTATAACAAAATTACTAGATACTCCTTAAAATCTTACACATCTTTCATTCATTGCTTCGGAATTACTTGAAAATTGAAAGCTTTCCCCCCCCCCCCCCCCCCCCCCCCCCC
>HF680762.1:7560-18640 GCA_000341915.2 Megaselia scalaris
CCCCCCCCCCCCCCCCCTTTTTTTTTTTTTAGTTGTTCAATGTTTGAAAATTGTTTTACGACTGTGAAAATTAATCGGTGCTTATTAAAAACTACAAAGTGTTTCTCTCTTTCAGATTAAATATCCTCTCTCAATTTTACTAACACATCTTAAAATGCCGTTAGAAGTCAAAGCTACCTCTATTAAAAATTTAATTTGTTTCGGGTGATTTTTCTTTGAATTTTCTAGAACTTCCAAAATGTATGTACCAGAATATTTCGGGAAGTTTCGTACAAGAATTTGTGGTTTCACAATAGAACTCACAAATATGTGATTTCACAAAGAATTCACAATCCTTTTCTCAAATGCGTGGTTTCACAATAGAACTCACAAATATGTGGTTTCACAAAGAACTCACAACACTTTTTTTAGATTTGAGGTTTCACAATAGAACTCCCAAATATGTGGTTTCACAAAGAACTCACTTTTTCCAAATTTGAGGTTTCACAATAGAACTCCCAAATATGTGGTTTAACAACCCCCCCCCCAATTTGAAGTATATTTTTTCTCTAAATTTTCTTCGAAATAAAGAAAACTTAATAAAAACAAGATTAAAAAACGGTATTAAAAATTAAAATAGGAAAATTTATTTTTAATATTTATTTTTATTATACGTTAATTAAAAACCAAAATGTTTTTATTTATTTTAAAGAATTTGATTATTAAAAACTTGAATAAAATGTATACTTTTAATAAATAAAAGAAATAAAACACAAAATTAAACGGTCTTTTCAAAGCACAGCGCAACGAAAATAGCTTCGGCGGACGGCGCAAAATTGCGCCTCTGTTGAACAGCCTGATTTACAATTACAACAACAATTCAAAAATTATTCGCGGCAAAAAAGAATAGTTGAAGCGGTAAAAAAGAATAGTTTTGCAAAATGGACAAAGATAAATTAAAATTAGGAGATATAAACTCCCAAAAAAGGTTTCATCAATATTTTGTTGAAAATTTGAAAGACAGACCACCAAATACTTTTCGGTTTTTCGAAAGACCGAATAACATTTATTCTGTCCATGGAAAGGAAGAGTGCGATTTTGTAGCGAAAATAGTTTTTAAGTCAGTTTCTGGAGTAAAAATTCTCGGTTTCAGTGATATTAGTTCAGCTTTGCCATCTCATTATTATCTCACTTTGACCAGGAAACAATTTGAGGAAGCATCGAGAAACATTTTGCTTGTGAAAAATTACAGACTTGAATTGTACATCAATAATAAGAATTCTTGGAACTTGGAGTATTTTGGAAGCCCAGGAAATTTAACTCAGTTTGAAGATTTAATATTTTCAAACAAAGATGGAATCGTCGGTACTGGAATGCTTTCTTTGAAATTCCAAAGAGTTGGGAACGAAAACAAACTTGGAATTGTGTCTGTTGACACCAATAATTACGAGTTTTTAGTAGCAGAGTTTTTGGATAATGATTTCTTTGCTGAGCTTGAATCTATTCTTGTGGGCTTGTCCCCGAAAGAATGTCTCGTCAATTCGACCGAAGGGGAATTCAATTCCAAGATTAACGAGATTTTAGAAAGAAATGGTATTTTGGTGACGGTTTTAGACAAAAAAATTGCATCTTCGAAAACATGGAAATCGGATTTATTGCAAGATCTTCGCCTATTCTGAAGTTTGAAGAAGGTCAAAAAGAAGATCCAAATACTTTGCCTGAAATTAATATGGAAATCTCAATGAACGCACTTTCCAGTGCTGTTAAATACATGCAAATTACTTCAGATTTGGATAACTCAGGAAGATTCGTAATCAAGAAAATGAGCTTTGAAAAGTAAGTATTTATAATATGTTAGAATTTGTTCTTGAAATTCTTTTTATTTTCTTAGCAAATAAATTAAAAAATTTTATTATATTTTTCAAGATTCCTATGAACAATTGCGGAAATTTGTATTTTTAATTTTATTAAAAAAATGTTTCATTCTGAATGAAATTGCAATTTTTAGTACACGAAACTCCACAAAATATAAATTTAAAGTAAAAAAGAGATTTTTTTGTTATATTTATATTTTTAGAGGAAGAATAAACCGCATGAGGACTTCCTTTCTCTTGGTTATCAGATGGCAATTTCTATCTTTACAAACAGAACCTACTAGGGTGTAATTTTTCCGCTGTTGACGCTTTGATAGATATTCCTCGCTTAATTTCTGTCCCTCACGAATTCAAGTTCCACGAAGCATATATTTGTCAATTTCGCCATCTCCACAACCTGTCTCAAGTCTAACCTGTCTCTGGATGCTTCGCCGATAGAGACGGCTTCGTTGCATTCTTGGTCTCTCCATCCAGATGCTCCTTTGCGGTTTCTGCAATCCAATGACCTCAGTGGCTAGGTGTTCACACTTCAGAACATTGGTTTCATATGCAGCCCTTCCATTCCTCAAGCATCTCAAGCAATTCAAGCATTTTGAAAAGTTCTCAAGCACAATCTGAAGCATTTTTAAAATTTTGACAAATTTTCAAGCATTTGAAAGAATTTTCTCTCATTCATCTCAAGTATTTTCTCCCCCCCCCCCTGGATATGCAATATTCTTTTCTCAAGCAATGTGTTCGAAATCAAAATCGTAGTGCTCTAGTCTTAAGAACCACCCCTCGGCTCTAGAAACGATTCGCTTGCCAGTATCTTTCAGTTCCTCCTCTTAATCATGAACTTTAATGCTTGACTATAGGATTTTAAGCTGAAGTGTTGTCCCAACACAATATGTAAATTTTTCCATTGCCCATACAATCGCCAGGGCCTCTTTATGGAGTTGAGGATATCTTTTCTCAGTCATTGTCAAGCTCTTAGATCCACATGCGATAATTCTTTCAATTTTGGTTTTTGGATCTTTCCGCACAAGCACCACACCAAGTCCCCATGGAGATGCATCGGTATATAAGATGGTCTCGTCATTTCTACAGAAGTATTTAAGTTTTGGAATCCTATTTCATGTCTTTGCTCCCAACTAAAAACTTGTTTTCCTTGCGTTAGTTCTCTGAGAACCGCTGTCTTTGAAGAAAAATCTTTAATAAAAGGGCTGATGAAGACCATCATCCCCAAAAAACTGCGAAGTTCAGAAATATTCTTGGGTCTCTTGAAAGCAGTTATGTCGTTTATTTTTGATTCCGTGGGAAGAATTCCACTGCCATCAATAGTGAGACCTATGAATTCTACTTTCGTTTGGTTATATAATGATTTTTTCTCATTAATGGTAAGATTATTTCTTTGTAAAATGGATTTGACATTCTTTGTCCGTCTTTGAAGTTCTTCCATTGTGGTTCCAAAAATAAGAATATCGTCCAAATATATTATAATACCATCACAGGAAACTAGAACTCTTTCCATCACCTTTTGAAAAAATTCCGGCGAGCATGATAACCCAAAAGGAAGGCGCTTAAACCGCATTAAGCCATTCGAGGACATAAACGTTGTATAATGTCTCACACTTTCATGTAGTTCCACATGAAAAAATTGATTCCATTTTCTGCAATCTATTCTGAGTTTCCTCTTCAAAAGCAATTGGAATATTGTATCTTATGATTTGTTTTGGTGTAAATTTATCATTCGTTCTAAGATTTATACCCTCCATAGGTATCTTAGGAAACTCAGAACTTAAGTTATTTATTTCTTCATGGAATCTGCTCACAGGATTTTTGTTATCATTCTGAATTCCTATCGCAACAAATTTAGCTTTACAGATGTATCATATCCCATTAAAGAAAGACTGCTTCCACTTACAACGAAAAATTTACCAAACGCAGATTGATTTCTAGCTTTAACATATGCATCGAAAGAACATAACACTTCAAGCGGTTTTTCTAACATACGCTGTTAAGGCTTCTTTAGGATGAAGGATAACATTGTGTATAGCATACGAACAATTCTTTCTGATAGCTTCGTAAACCAAAGGTGTAATTGTGTTTGCCATAGCTCCAGAATCAATTAATTTTGTATTGCACACTTCCTATGGTAAATTCAATCATTCTTGGATCAACCAATTTCTTTCCATTGTCGAAGCAACCCATAATCATCTAAAAAAATCATCGTTTAAGTCTTTTTTTAAACCTAAGTAATTCCCAATGAAAAGAAACAAAAACAAATAAGGTGAATTTATTTAAGAAATTAGTTCTTTACTCTTCTTCATTGGATATATTTTTAATTGTGTTCTCTTGTTCGAATTTTACCTGATTTATTGCCTTTACTTATTTATACAATGAATTATTATGATTGTCCAAATCTGGAGTTTGACAGCATCTAGAGTAGTGTTCGTACGTCTTACACTTTATACATTGTCTGAATTTGGCAGGACAAAACGCCCCTGTATGAAAACCGGCACATTTGCCACATTCCTCTCTCTTTGGAAAACGAGACGAGTTTGCTCTTGGCATCCAATTTCGTGGAGAATTATTCCTGTTATTTGATTTTTTAAATGAAGATGAAGACTGCGAAGCATTTTTATTATAGAAACTACGTTTTACGTTCATCACAGGCTTCCAGCTCTTCTCTTCGTATGTTATCCAAACTTGTACCTTGCTTTATTATTTTGAAAATATTATTGTCGAAAGTTGGAGCTAATATTTTCAAGTGATTGGAAATTTCCGGAACAGATCGTCTAATTAAAGCGTCAGCTAATTCCTCATCTGCCTGATCCTTTTTAAAACTGCAATATTTCAATTGCTTTTCGCACCGAAGTTCGTATCGACAAATGATTCATTCCTCGTTTCGCGGAATTTTGCTCGTTCTTGCATGTAGTCACATGTTTGATTAAAATATTCGTCAAAGTCCGCCATTACTTTTTCATAATTTTGTGTTTCTAAAGAGGAAACTCTAGACATTTGCAATTTAATTATATCATTTAGATATTGTCCAGCTTGAATTTTAAACGCCTGCAATTTCTGGGAACATGATAGACGCCTAACTGCAATGATTCTACAAAATTGTTCACGAAATCTCTCCCACTCAGATTTTCTTTCATACACTGTCTTGTTTCCGTCAAATTCACAAATATTCCATTTCGATGAGACCCAATTGGCAAAATCTTTTTCCTCCATACTCGATTCAGCAATCCTCTGCTCTTGATTTGTGAGCTCCTCATTATTCTCACCAAGTTCACTTTCGCTGTCTGTTGATTCGTGTTTGTTTTCCCAGCCGATAGTACGAACTCCCCAACTACAAATAAATTTTTCTTTTTCAATCCTAATAACACAGAAAAATAAAATCTAATTATTTAATTTCAAATTGCTGTTTACCCCCCCCCCAAGTTAGAATTATGTTATAGTATTATGCAATATATAAGAATTTTTTTTCTTCATTTTGTCAATTAAGAGATATATTTTTTGTATGCGGTTACTTGATATGTGTAATGAACGGGAAAGGATGACGTAGTATTTCAACATTCACGACTTCACCTTCTTCAACTTTAATATTTAAACTTAATTTTTGTCTTTTAAAATTTTTATTTTTTTTTGTATAATTGTTTATAAATTTACAGAATGCCACAGAAAACTCCCTCGTAATCATCGATGAATTAGGAAGAGGAACTTCTACATACGAAGGCGGTGGAATCGCCTGGTCAATTGCAGAGTAATTAAAAAAAAATTAAACTGAAAAAAAAATATTTTTGTTTTTTAATTTTAGGCACTTGGCCAAGAATATTAGATGTTTTTCTTTGTTTGCTACACATTTCTTTGAAATTACAAATTTGTCTACAACAGAGTCAATGTAAAAAACTTTCACGTTGCAGCTATAGCTAATGATAAGAATTTTACTCTTCTTTATGAAATTCGTCCAAATCCTATGGAACAAAGTTTTGGAATTCATGTTGCCAAATTGGTAAAATTCCCTCAGAGTGTTGTTAAAACTGCAGATAGAGTTTATAATGAATTTGATGATCATCACAAATTGAAAACCGAGGACGATTCAAGAATCAACAAAAAAGCAGAAGATCTTATTGATAAATTAGTTGCAAAATCTGATTTAAGTGTTGGAGATATTCAAAGCATTTTGGATGAAATTCATAATGATGTTATTAACAGCGAAGGTCATTATAAGAATGTTTTGTTATCTAAAGTTGTCTAAAGAATTCGTTTTTATGCACAATTGAAATTAAAAAGGGCTTTTTTGTTTTCATTTTTTTTGTATTATTTGTAGAAATTTTAAAAATATAAATGGATTAATTCAATAATTGTTTTTTATTATTCAACACATATGAACGCTTAGAAATGTATTAAAGAAAAAAACTTACAATCTGAATTTAGTTTGTTATTTTTTTAAACTCCTTCGATCAAACCATCTATCAAGGAAAGCAAAATATAAATTGTACAACCAGCTGATAAAGGTCGATCTTATTATATGGATCCGAAGCATGGAAGATGAAAAGGTCTGATGAAAGATTGTTGTTAGTTTTGGAGAGAAAAATCCTTTGGATATAATCTTCGGTCCGATTTGTGGAAACGAAGATACAATCAAGAGCTGAAACAACAGTGCGAAAGCATGCTCGATTGATTTGCTTCCATGTCTGATACTTTCTTGTTAAGTCCATGTAGGATATAAAAATCGAATTTGTATTAGTTATCTACTGCAAGATACGTAACTTACGTGTAACTAATTTTAAAGTTAGCAACGGTTTTGATACATTTTTCCTGAGTAAATCTAGTTTCTTTTAATTTCGTAACCTAACCCTTAGTTACCTTCGAAAGTTACTAGTAAATTTCACGTAACTTACATACACCCCATCTATTCGTAGTGGTGGGGTAAAGTGGTCCATTACATCTCCCAGATAAATGTCTAGGTAGATTTGAATGGAAAACAAAATTAATTTCAATACAAAATGTTGATTTTGACGGTTAAAATTTTATTCTTCAATTGCATCTTTCAAATCATTTTTTTGTATAAGATTTTATCAATGAAATTCATAGATTATATAATTTTTGTAATAAATAGAATTTTTTTATATATTCCCCCCCCCCTTGTTGGTATACGATGTTGTGCGGTCATCATGTGTTGTGTGTTGTCATGTGGCTGTGTGTACGTATGGTGTTAGGTGTTATATGTGATTATATATATTACCTTAGGGTGGTTCGAATTATTAGGATTATTAGGTATTACATATTTATTATATTTGGGTAGTTCATATTTCTAAAAATATTAATTTAATATTACCCTTATGATTAATCATATTAATAGGGTAGTTCACATTTTATTCAAATATGAAATGTGTATTTTGTTACCTCAATGAAGGGAATATCCTCGAAATTCATCATGACAGGCTCATCCACAGATTTGTACTGTGTATGTCTGTTTTAGGAAATGCCTTTTACCCTCAGAAGAAAGCTCTTGACATTGGCTCTTATCATCGCTTTCCATTGTTATTTACATTTGCAAAACTAACCATTTGTAAACCTTTAGTAACCTCAAGTGCATAATATTAGGCTTATTAAATTTTGCTTGTGGCTGTTGAAAACATTGGAAAGTGAATAAAGAAAAACGGTTAAGACCGTCGTTGGTCGATATTATTTTTATCATATGCCATTGAAAGTCAAAACTTGGAGTTGTGCGTTACAAGTACGAACGGAATTCGGTGATTATTTTGATATTATTAAGAATTTCTTATTGATTGATGGAAAATATTGTGTGCAAAAACAAAACATTTTTAATCCAAAAAGTGTTAAATTAATGAAAGTTGTGAAAAAACGATATTATTGTTTTCTAGTGATAATTTATTTCAATCCAATTTGAGCTTATAACATTTTTATAAGAGAAAGTAAGAAATGATGAAATTCTTTAATTGATATTTATTTAAAATAGTATAAAAATGCATTTTCTTTTTTTTTTTTTGCATATTATTTAACATTATTTAATATTTTCGTTTTTATGGGTGAATTAGAATTAAAGTTGAATGTCACTTGTGGCCAGAATATAGGTCAAAAATGTTTCTTTCCATTCAAATTTACCGGTCTAGTCAAAAAATATACATTATAATAAAGAATTGTGCACAAAAAAATAAACTGCTATGGGAACTTTTTTATACTTTTTACCGCGTATTTATTTACTATTTTCTTTGCAACACGTTTTGTTTTCTTTGTAAATTATGCAATTTTTTAGCTTTAGTTTCTCTAATAACTTTACTTGACAAAATATAACATTTATTTGAAAATTTTGTGTTTATTTAGATTTTAGCTGCCATCAGAATGACACACCAAATCCACAAATTTCACTCGACTTTTTTTATTGTTATACTCTTTTTAACAATACTGAGCTTGAGCTGTGTTCTGTCATTAGAGATAAATGAAGAAAGTTCGATAATTGCTGAAGAAACTACTGATGTAATTGAAACGAGTACAGGAAGTTCAGATCTTATCGAAAAAGATGAAGACGATGAAGAAAATAACAATGATAATATTTCGTTTTGGGGATTTGCATTGGATATTGTTGAAAGTGTTATTACAAATTGGTACTCTGGAAATAATACTAGTCATCAAGGTAAGATTTATCAGTTATTAGTTTAAATATTCAATAGTCATAGGTATTTTCTGGAATCGATCTTAAAATTATACATTTTACGGTGAAAGTGAAGAATTGAAAAAACATCTTATTTACATACAAAACTATCGTTTAAACTTTTGGCAACGCAACGCTAGGCCATTTGGAAGTGCTAAGATGTTAAAATGATAATGATGTTACTATACTTTCCATTTCCCCAGTTTTGTTATCTTTTATGATTTCATCTTGTTAAATATTTGGTGCACTCAAGAAAATTACTGACATTGTTCGGTAAAGTTTTTACGCTATATTCATAAAAAATTACTTAATATAAATGGTTTAGTAAATATTTCTTAATAAATGGTTTGTTTAAATTTGAGAAAAATAAACTTATATGAAATTCTTTCATTGTTATATACTCGAATCTAATAGAGTCTATTTTAGATAGTCAAATTTTTGAGTAAATAAAAAATTGGTTAAACTTTTAAGATATACAAGCGCAAAGATATTTTATATTTATTTACATTCATATGTATATTTTTTTAGTTTTATCAAATTTTATTATTTTTCATTCATCATTTTTGTAATGTTCTTACCAAAATAGAAGCTATGAATTTGTAAATCTAAAAATTGGAATTTTATAAATAAAAATATAAATTTTATAAACTGAAATTTTTATTCAAATATTCTCTCATTTTCGATCATTTTGAGCGAGCGAGAAAAGTTGTAGCGGGCGTAAAAAACCTCGAGCGAACAAAGAAACTTTGAGCAAATTTATTATTTTCGAACATTTTGTGTACAAAAAAAAGACAAATAATTCCCTTTAAAAAACATTTCGCTCGAAAATTGAGCGAGCGAGAACAAATTTCTAGCTTCGTTGTATGCTCTGAACGTATACTATATGTTTTTTTAATCCTTTAAAATACGTTTTTCTAAGGTAAATTGAAACATTCATAGATAAACAGACGAATACCAAATGTAGCTCAAAAGTATACGCTTAATATGAACATATACTATCTGTCTTTCTGAGATCACTACCTTTCCAAAAAGGTATAATATATAGTGAAAAATTAAAATAAAATTACTTACCGTCTTTTGCTCAGACCATAAAAGAATAAAAACAGTCGCTCGCTCTCTGAAGGTATTGATATGAAAGGTACTCCATTTGCCTTTAGCGGAGCGCTTTCGACACCGAGAGAGTATGATCGTCACTCAATTTATTTTGTTAGATAAATTGAATAACACTCGAATAACCTAATATTAGAAGCTTCTTTAAAATATTTGTATAATTCCATCCAATGTGGACCATTCAAATATTGGTTTACTTTGAATACATTTATTCTTTATTTAGAATTATTGTACATCTTAATTCTTTATACTTAACATATTTCCCTAAAAAGGATTCTTTCTTGACTGCAATTCCTTAGCTAAAATTTCAAATAATAGGAAATGTGGCATATAATTTAGATTTAACAATTACTCTCTTATCTTAAAATGTGACTAGCCCTTAAATAATAAAAAAAAATAATTTTACTTTTATGCTGACGATCCTTCGGCAGAATACAGTTCCAGTTATTACGGTCCCTTGCTGTTACTCTCCAATTAGGTATTCCCAGTTCTTTTGTGTCTCTGTCCACTAGATATACTTATCTGGTTCGTTGGCGAACTCTTCTCCTCATTTATTCCACCTTTGAGGAGTATACCTTTTAGCAACGGTATTGGCTTCCATCCGTTCTAGATGGCCTGCCCTTCTCAAGCTCTTCGAATTGGTGGTCATATACTGTTCATGGTTATATTGTATTCTCCATCGATATAAAACGTCATCAGTGGAAATCAAGCTCGAACTCTCAGAGCCATACAGGAGAACTGGAAATACGAGCTGGTGGTATAGTCTGACCTTGGTTTTTCTCAAAAGTTGCTTAGATCATAGCCCCCCCCCCTTTTTTTTTTCGGAACGCCTACATAGCCCATGTGTGCTGAGGTCGATAATAAATAAATCTTTTTTCGGAACATGGCTTAAAACAATATATTCCCCCCCCCCCCATCCATGGGGGATGGGGGTTGCGAGGCTTTTGCATACCCAACATTTCAGTGGCTGCTGTTTTTACCACATCCAAACACTTTAGACACTGCATGTTGGTATTCAGATCACTAGCATAATAATAATAATAATATAAAAAAAATATTTCAGCCTGCTAATGTGGAAATGTTTGTTTTTATTCAAAAAAAACTGAAAATAAACGTTTTATGTTGTTTAAAGACTATTTAAGGGGAAATATTATTTTTTGCATTATTTTTTATGCAAACCTGCACACCTCTCGCTTATATATTAAAATTTTATGGAATAAATTATGGTGAACATTTATCTAAATCAGAGTCGCTGAGAAAAAATATATCAAAAATTTATTTTTCAAGTTTCAATTTGAAATATTACATATTTTCAAAAGACGTTTTAAATTTAAAAACTAAATTTATAGTACACACTAAAGATAACATTTTGAAATTGTAGTTAGAATTAAAGCATAAAACTTAAATTCCTTTTAACATGAACCCCCCCCCCCCCCCCCCCCCCCCCCCCCCC
>HF680907.1:6560-26740 GCA_000341915.2 Megaselia scalaris
CCCCCCCCCCCCCCCCCCCCCCCCCCCCCCCATGGTACTTAAAATTAGCCGAGTTCGCCGATCGCCGAAGATAATTTTCGGCGCGCCGTTCGCCGAAATTTTGGTTCGGTTGAGCAGCCTGAGTCAGACCACACCGTGGGTCTGGAAGAACCATCTTATCATCAAGTGTGTCGCGACAAGTCAGACAGTGAGTCTGAAAGAATCATCATCTCACCAAGGGTCACGACAAGTCAGTCAGGGAGTCAGAAAGAACCATATTCCCACTAAGTGAAAGAACTATGTTCTCACCAAGTGTCGTGACAACTTAGACAGTGAGTCTGAAAGAATCATCTGCCCACCAAAAATACAAGTCAGACAATGAGGTTGAAAGAACCATATTCTCACCAATAGTCTTGACAAAACAGACCGTGATTCTGGAAGAACTATCTCCTCACCAAGGGTCACGACAGATCAGACAGAGAGTCTGAAACAGTTAAAATTTTCAGTACCATAGAACCGACCTATGACAGTAATGAAACGATATCTAGTACTTCCGCCCAAACAAACGTCCTATTACAGCCTTTAGAAGACATTGCGTCATTCTTCCACAAAGAAAGAACAGAACTTAAACGAAATCTTGCACTTCTACTCAAAGGAGCGATATATGAAAGTACTCTATAGTCCTTGGCCATCTTGTACTTCTGTCCCAAAGAATCTTCTTATGACAGTCATCAAACGGTATTTAGTACTTCTGCCCTAAAGAATCAATCTATGAACGTTTTAAAACCAAATCTAAGTATAAGAGCTCTATAAAATCTACGTATTACAGTCTTAAAACTAAACCTTGGGCCTCGGCCTGAAAGACCTATGAAAGTTTTCAGAACAAATCTTTTACATCTTCCACAAATTAACCATAGAGCACTTAAACGAAATCTGGTATTTCGACCTATGAAAGTCGCCGAAACAAATCTTATACTTGTGCCACAAAATACCGACCTCGGACAGTCGTCGAACTACATCTGGCACTTCTGGACCAAAAATCCGACCTATGGCATACCCCAATTTAAACTTTGTACTTTTAACCAAAGAAAAACAAAGATTGGTGTTTCTTGTTTATTTCAAATTTCACGGATTTTCGGCTTGATGTATTTATTTACAATATGCTTTCTGAATTTTCTGATGATTTCAGCATTTTCGTCTTGAGACGTTAATTTGTTACATTATTTACTTACAATTTAAGTAAATAATGTTGTTTTAAATGAGTTAATTACTTAAGTAATGTAATTGTAAGTTGTAAACAATGCCCATCCCTATAATAATCGGATGATTAGATTTATAAGTTATTTTTTTTATTTCTAATAAAACCAATACGTATTTTTCAATACTTAAAAATATCCATTCTCCATCTATTGCCAAATATACCAAACTGAATCAAAAACACAAACCCTAAAAAATCCATAACATCTGACATCACTGACAAAGTTGCCTTCCCAAAGAAAAGTAGTTAATGAATTCGAAGTTCTAAGTAAAGTGAGATTACCGGCAACATCGCGCAGACGTTCTGACAAACAGTTGTTTACGCGAATTATCTAAGAGCGGACGTGTGAAAAACGCTACGGAAGGTTGATAAGTTCATAGATTCCGTTTCTTGTCCGGTGTCGCTATAAAAATAAGAAATAAAGAAAGCAAAGTGAAAATTTACGAAATAAGAAAAGAATTGGAAAGATTGAAATTCCAATTGAGAGTGAAGTGTTTTAGTGATAACAGAAGGAAAATTGCAATCAAGAATAAAAATAAAATCCTGTGAAAAAAGTTTGAATCGGTGAAGTGTCGTGAAAATGTAATTAAACAAAAATGAATTTGCAAGTCCAAATCAGGTGCAACCATAAAATAAAATCAAGAAACTAAAGAAGAATTTTAAATCGGAACAAGTTCTTTTCGAGAAAAGAAGCGAATACAGAAAAAAAACAACAATCGCAAGAGAAGACATCTCCCCAGACGGAGGTTCCAAAAATAAATCACAAATAAAAAAAAAGAATATCGCGAGCAAAAAGAAGAAACACCGTCGGTTTCGGTTTCAGAATTTCTTCAGAGAAAACAAATGAACAGAAGAATTTTTCTTCGAGGAAAAGAAAAGTAGCAGCAGAAAAGTAAAATGAAAGAGTTCGTGACACCGCATTTACGAACGGTTTTACAAACCTACCAAAACAGTGCACCAAAAAGCCTCCAAGGACCTGGTCACTCTTTACCCTCAGCCACAAGGAATTCCAGCGCCACAACTACAATCGTCAAGAAAGAAGTCTTGAGTTCTCCAGAACCTCAAGATGAGTCACCAACATACGTGCAACCCCCACCGCCACCCCCAGAAATACCCCAACCAATTTTGTCTGCTCCAGATCAAGACAGTGGGGAACTTTTAGAGACAGTACTGGAAGAAAAGACAATTGGTTGCTTTTTCGTTGGTGGGGAGTTAAGATTGTGTTTACCACAATTTCTGAACACAGTTCTGACAGAATTTTCGTTGGAACAAATTAACCGAATTTTCGAGGAATTGTGTATATTTTGTTCGCAATGTACACCAGAACAATTGAATATGTTCAAGGATGCCAAGATTCTTCCAAAGGATGTTAAAGCGAGTGGGTTGATAACGTTAACAGACGCTGAGCGTTTGTGTAGTGCTCTATTGCATAGGGGTTGTTCGGTTGAGAACCGGCCGAAAGAGGCCGTTTCATTCAAAGTCTACCATAAATGTTTTGGAAAATGTGAGGGTATTTGCACTCCACAAATGTACAGCTTTGGTAATCCTGCGTGTATTGAGTGTGTCGAATGTAAAGCAATGTTCTCGCCACAAATGTTTGTTGGACACGCACATGGAAAACCAGAAAATCGGACATGCCATTGGGGCTTCAACTCTAGAAACTGGCGGGACTATTTGCATGTTGCGCTGGACATTGTTGATAAAAGAGAGATTTACAATGAAATGTTGGATAACCTCAAAGCTAAACAACAGGACGAACAGCAGCAAAGGGATAGAGATCTGAAATATCTCAAAAGAAAGGTTTGTTCTTATTTTTTATAAGTTCTTTATTTTAATTATAAATTATTTTTAGAAAATATATATTTTTTAAAATTCAAAAAAGATTTTTTTATATTTCTATGAACTTATATTTTAAAAAAATGTATAGTTTGGAAAATGTTGTCTAATTAGAGCTCAAATTATTGCTAATAGGAATTAGTTGCGCCTGAAAGGTCATTGAATTTTCCCATTAGAATGTTTGTACTAAAAGAGAATACGCAAAGATCAGACATTTTTATAAATTCCCTTGTTGACTCATGTCATGGTTGAATCATCTTCTTGATTTTTGTATCTCCTCGATCATCAATTACACCTGTTTTAGGAAAGTATATACAAAATTCTTTATATTGACCTCCGAATCCGAAATCAAATAGATATAATTGATAATTTCTTTTTAATAGTGGATTTTAATTCCCTTCCCGGACGGAGCCAAAAACCAAGCCAAACCTTTCGTGTGTAATTGTCTCGTCAGCAAGTACGTGAGGTGCGTGTGCGGTTAATGAACTAATAATTCATATTATTTTCAGCCTGGATCATCAATTATTCAATAATTTTGTTCATTTGAGTCTTCAATTTTCGAGACTTTTTGATATTTTTACACAAAACATATACACATTTTATTTTTACGCTTTTATATTTATTATATACATATATTACACGGAAAAAATATTTTGATTCTAGAAAATGTACAATTACAGGCATTTATTAAGAAAAATTATATAAAATTTTAATTTGAAATGTAATATTTGTTTTAAAAATTCTGTACATTCCAAAACTCACTTCCATTAAATTAGATGAATTACACGATTACACTCTTTCAGTGTCTAAAGCATTTCACTCAAGCAACCAAACTGAGAACATTTCATTTATTTTCAGTCAGCGAGTGACTGATTATCGTTTCTGTCGCTTGGAAAAGGAAAAATACTGATTGTGGAAAGAATGGAAAGAGAAAGAATATACTTCATTCATCCTTGAATCAAGCTTTTTTGCACTCTTTTTTTTTAGTCATACCTAAGAAAATGAAACTTTTTGTAATTTTATCAACCAAGCCTAACTAACTTAAACCAAATAATATACAAAAAATATTTCTGTGCATATTCTACCCATTACCCACACACGAAAGACATCAACTAGTTAGAGCGACTAGGACGGGAGGTCAACATGAATTCGGTTAACGTTTAACTAACTAACTAACTAACTAAATGACAGTCTAGGCTATGTCATTGGATCCGTGTGCTCTATTTTGGGGTAGAAATATTTTGGGGGTGGAAAGGTATTTGAATAGTTGGTTATTACCATAAAGGGATGTAAAATAGAATTATTTCCATGATTTCTAGTTTTATGAAATGGGTTCAACTTTCAACATTTCTATGCTTAGGATTTTTATGTATAGTATTTTTTTATAGTTTTGTATAATTGTGGTGCGAATTCATAAAAGGGTAGGTTTCAAATGTGTGAAGCTATAGGGTTCTGTGAAAGGATTTACATTACTATTTTTCTTTTCTAAATTACTAGGTTTTTTATTACAAAAGTTCTCATGATTTTTGGGTCAAATTTACATTTTTTCTACCCTTTTAGCATTTGTTATTAGTTCTGAGAAGAAAGAATGCCAGTTGCAAAATCTGGCATGTGTGTTTGTTCAAGGTCCTTTTTAGCTATTTGAGAGGAATGTTTGTTTGATATTGATTTTTAAAAATTATGTCAAGAGACAGTTTATAGTAATTGTTGTTGCCTAGACGTCTGCTGGCTGATATTTATATAGTTAGTGTGCGTGAGAAGATAAGAATACTATTGTAATCTTATCTTCAGTGGAAAAGATTTTAATATTTGTGTACATTTTTTTTTTGCTTATTGAAAGGGGTAATGTTCAAAGGGCATATAGATTTTAATTTTTTTTATATTTTTTAATGAAATGTAAATGCAAGTCTTTTCTAGAATGAATACTCTCATACTTTAAATACCTATTACATATTTTATCACATTCCAATCCGTTAAAACAAAATAACTATCTTAGGTACAAAAAGTTAACGTTCGCATATAAATATTATAGAAACTAATTACGATTGCATGCAAAAAATAAAATAAGCAAAGTGAGTGAATAGGTAGAACGAAAAATAAAGCATGGGTTTGATTAGCTGCTTTGTATTTTCTCCCAGGATCTTTGCCCGAAAGGCAATAAACACAAACCAAAGCAGATAGGCATTATTCTGAACAAACTGTAAAAGATGGAACATTAAATCTCATTGGAATGTTGGCTGAAAACAATGAAAACCAATAATAAAAATGTAATCTTCCATAAAGAAGGAACACAACCATCAGTAACATCAAACGCAATATTCAAGTACACTCAGAGTAAACTTTCTGATTTTTTTCTTAAATGTTATACTATTTAAAACCTTAAGTTATCTTATAAATAACAATTAAAAAAAAACAAAATTTTAAAACAAAACTTCCAAAAACTTACAATTGAGAAGCTATAAAAACTCAAGGTGACTAACTTCGCTTATTATCAATTTCAATATAAAAAAATGGAAGTATTATTTCAGAAAACCTATTCATATTAAGTAAAATGAGAAAATATCAAAATTTAATGTGACTAACTTCACTCACTAGTAAATATTTTGTCAATTGAATAAAAAAATAATAATGGAAGAAGAAAATTGATGGTTCGGCGACGACGAGAAAATTCCTCGTCGCAACACCTCGCTTGTAATGAAAAATTCCTTGTCGGGGGAACTCCCCGCCTATAGAAACTTTTCCATTTATTTCTTTAATTATAACATTAAGTTACCCCAACTCTATGCGACTAACTTCACACTGTAAACATCTATTCATAACCTCAAAAAACTTTTTCAGTGTACTTTTAGGTTGGAAATAAAAAAATGTATAAAATAAAAAGTAAGAAATAAGAAAAAAATTTGTTAAGAATGCCAAATTAAACAATAAAATAAAAGAAGAAGCAAAGTGAACGACATAAAACATGTAATTTTAATCATTTTTTCTCCTGAATTACTTGCATTATTCGTCATAAATTAAAACCAATTATTTAACTTGTTATAGTTTGCAAGCAATGCCACTTACTCATCCCATAAAACTTTCTTCATAATTTTATAATCTGGAATCATCTGCAATAAGCAGAAGAAACAGACTTTTTTTATCTTGATCTTTTATGGATTTTATGTCTAAAATAATTTTTTATTGATTTTTATTTCTTTTCTTCCGTGCTATGACTTTGTTGCTTTTTAGTTGAGGTGTTTGCTGGTTTTATTTGAAAAATTTATTATTTTTGGGAGTAATGTTTTTGATTATTCCATTCGACATAGATTTTTGTTTGATATTTCTGGAACGTAAAGAATTATGGCGCCAAATTGTCTACATTTCATTAATATCTTAGTGATTGGGGGTAAAGCTCAATAGAAAAATTATTGGTTTTCATTTATCATTTAGAAACGAAAAATATAGATCTTTCAACATTACCGAAAAGAACTTTTGAAGCATTTGTATAATTTATTTATTAAAGAACCATTTATTGCTGTAATTTTTATAAATTGTTCTTGACATTGCTGAAAATATTTTAGGAGCAGTCTAAATTGTAATAGTTCTAAATAATTAAATAACTGTAAAAGTAAAGAGATGTAAATATTGCCGAACAGTACTTTTGGACGATTGAAGAGACAATAAGTAAAGAATTGTTACGGACAATTCTAAGAAAATCTAAAATTTCCTTATTTCACAAAACCTATTCATATTAAGTAATTAATAGCAAGTCCTTTGGAGCGTAAACGCTTCTTAAAAGGAAATATAAATTTGAATAATTTGTGGTTAGATTGCATGTTGATAGTAGGCTTTTAAAGCAGCAACTTTATGACAACTCAACAAAGTTACAATTTCTTTATGTTAGTTTCTTCCGAAACTTCCATAAAAATATAAATTCAAATGAGCTGTATCCATTCTTCAGCTTGTGCTCAGTCTCTGTCAATGTCATATTAACGACTAACCGGTTTTCTTTGTTCAAATCATCCCATGAATCGATCCATCTAAGCTAAACAGCCGGTTCATGGACATCCTTTGCAGAGCTGAAAGTAACCAGCGAGCAGCGATTCAATTAAATGAATTAATATAATTTCTTGCAATTATGTACTATATAGCTAAAAGAGGTTAGGCATCGATCGATCCATCGACGTACTGTCTTGAAAAACTATCTACTTGGTTCTAACGTTGCCAAGAAATAAACTAATCCATTGCAATTTGCCGATGACAACATTGTAAATATTAAGCTCAATGGCAGAAGTGTTCTTTCTTCGTTGTTTGTTGGTTGGCTGGGCAACGATGCAGATGTTCTGGACCAACATGGAGCTTGTGTATAAAGTGTGTACCAAGTGAAATAGATAACACTGTTGTTCATTTCATATGTTAGAGGGGAAAGCATGCAACTAGGCTCTTTCAGCCGTCCAGGAAGTTCGAAATTAAAGAAATTTATTGACACGTTCTACGAAAATTAAGTGCAATGAACGTTCCTCGTGAATTGCGAATAGTGGGGTGATTTGGTTTAGTTTCTAAAAATAAGTGTGATTATTTTATTTTCCAACATTGCCGAATAATACTTTCGGAGCATTGCTTGTACTCATAAGTTTAGTAAACCATAAAATATTTTCTGAACTCCAGTTGCTATAAAGCTTTTCAGAATATTTTAGAAAAACCCGAAATACTTGTTTTGAACCGTAGCTATGTTTCCAACATTGCCGGCTTATAAATAGATTTTGAATACAAAAGGTTACTAATATTGCCGACAAAAACTGTCGGAACATTTTTTAAGTCTCCATTATTATTATAAGCTTGAAACAAAGTTTCAAATACTTTTAATTTAGTTAAATTGCAAACAAAAGATTACCAACATTGCCGACCAGAACTTTCGGAACATTGTTTATAAACACATTTGTTTTAACTTAATTCATTTGAATTATTATGAATTCAGAGTTCACAATATTTGCCATCCACGTTTTTTAAATATATCAGATCAAAAAGTTACCAACATTGCCGACTGGAACTTTCGGAGCTTTGTTTAAATTCACTATTCGTTTACACCTCACACTTGAATTACCATCAATTATTAAAAAAGAAGTAACTTTACAAATATATCAGCCCACTGGACCAGCGTTGTAGAGCCACAGTCCGTTGGTCCATTTTAATGAAACAAAACAGACAGGATGCGTTCATTCGTCGTTTATATAGTTCTCTGTAGTTAGTTAGTGCTCTATAAAAAATGTTAATTTCCAGTTTTCCAATATGATCACTGTCTTTATGGACTAGAGACTATAATATTAAGTTCGTTTGATTAGTTAGTTCAGCTTCGTTTATTCCTTACATCTGGACTAGTATAGCCTGGTCTAGCAGATAGATAGTTTATTAGTTGCTGTTGTTTTAGCTGGAGTTGTTGCTGGATGATGGATGAATTAGACATTAGTTTTCTTTCTTTTGCACCTGATTAATCATTACTTTAACACCTAGTGAAAGAGTTACTGGAAATCGTAAATACTTGGATATGTGGTGTTGTGGTTTTCCGTAGTTAGTTAGTTAGATAGCTACCTAGTTAGTTACTATAATGAAGTAGCTTTGGAATTTCGTAATCAGATACAACTTGTTTTCTCATAAATGAAAGATTGGGATTATGACTTTGGCATTAAAATTGTAGTTGGATGCAGTCTACTGTCATAGATTAACTCAGACAGTTTTGTAACGGATGTTAATCACTGACTTTGTTCCAAATCAAAATTTATGAAAATTGATTTTGATTGGTGTCATAACATGGAGCTGCTACTACAGTTACTCGCTCAGTTCATCACATACTTTCGTGAACATGAACAATTACCCTCAATCCGAAGAAACACTTAAAACATCAAGGTGAGCATAAAATAAAAGACTGCAATCAATTATCACATCTCATCTTCTTAAATGGAATACACAAATAAAAGAAGTTCTGTTAATTTTGAATACAACAATGTATGCAAGAAAATGCAGCCTCCCTTGACACGACTTTAACCTACCCATCAAATTCAAATACAAAAACAAACTACAACCTCGCCCCAGCCATCCAAGCTTATAGCTTACTTTACAAAAGAACGTTTCATTTCAAACAATTATTATTTGTGTATAAAAAATATATATAGTTTTTTGCAAGCAAATAACTTTAGCCATCACACTTGACTAAACAACCCAATAACGTTGAAGAATAAAATACGAAAAAAAAATAGCAAAGCAAAACATGTCGGTCTGTCGGTTGGTTAGTCGACCGGCTGACTTCAGACTATTTGTGCTTTTGCAATTTGCGATATTTTTTCGTTGTTTTCCACATTTTATGGCATCGCCAGTCAGAGTTTGGGCCTTGCAAAAGAGACATGATGCAGTTTTTTTGGTTTGTGATTGTCGTCGTAGTAGTCGTCGACTTCGACGTCGTCGTTAACTTGAAAAACGTTATATTATCTGGCTGGCTGGTAAAGCGCGCTGCTCTCTGTTTCTTTCTGTTTGGTATTATGTGTGTGGCCTTGGCTTACACTCTAGACACTGAATGCTGGTGTAGTTTAACTCAGTGTTTATTATCGTAAGAGATTTAATGTTATGTTGCAATCGAAATCGCAAAAAAAGTACACAAAAACACTAAATGTGGTTGGCAACAACTTTACTGACACAGCTGGGCTTGCAGATTTTGGCATTTAAGGAACAGTGGGAAAGTAAGATTATTGGGAGTAATTGAAGGATTTGTTTTTAGTGTCTTTTAAAAAGGGTTCAATATTGCCGACTTTTGAAGAATATTCAAGTTGTGCAACATTGCCGACCAATGATTTCGGAGTCTTGAAGGATTTGAGTTGCTATAAAAAATAATCAAAAGATGAAAGATTTTCAACTTCTCAGCATCAGACCTGTTACGACATTGCCGGCAAAAATTTTTGGGGGTATATATAGAAGGCTTTTCGTTATAATTTTGCTATATTTTAAATATGTCATAATTCTGTGTAAAAATTAGTTCCATGACAGTTTTCAGGAAACATCAGGAAAAAAATTGGGTTTCAATCAATTTTAACATTGCTGACAAGCTCTTTAGAAGCCACTATGTTCTTATCTAAACAACTTATTAAATTCAAAACTTCTTTATAAAAAAATTACCTAGACTTCCAAGAAAAAATGTTAAACCTCTTATAGCACCAAATAAAGACCAAGTAATTTCCATAACAGTCTCAAGTAATTTCCAAGTCGTAATACCAGCTCACACACCCACTATGCGCGCCGTTCGAAGTTCGTTTAGATTAGAAAAATAAACATTGTCATTCTTTAGCAGCTTTTCGATATTTGCCTTAGATTCTGTATCTCAAAGCAAGCTTAGCTGTACACAAAAGATCAACCAAACTTTACTTTACTTAATTTATTACCACGGCGATTTGGTTTGATTGATTGATCGATCGTTGGAATAAATTTAACCTTAATTTTCACTCACTTTTGAATGTTGCTACCGTTTCTTGGATTGGTTTGGATATATTTTATCTGTCCACCAATCTCTTAAAAAAATAAAAACAGAAAAAAAAGAACGAAACACATAAAATCTACACCGCAAATTTAAGAGAGGGCCAGCAACCTTCGAAATGATTTATGAGTGTACATTTGGATTTGAAAGGAAACTCGGACTGGCTGTGGTTGCTGCTTGGTGCTTTTGCTTTTATTATGAACGGTGCCAGACGTGATAATTAATCGGATGAATGCTTTTTTGACATTCTTGAAAATGTTCGTATTCTCGTCCTCCTTCTTTTCCATTTCGAGATTATCCTTAAATTTATCGTCCTTGGGTGTTTCGTTTCCTTTAGATTGTGAGTTGGCTATTAATTTCTATAATTTAGACTTTATTTACGACTTGTTTTTGAGAGCAGAATTTGTGACTTTCAGCTCATTTTGTTCGTAATTTTACTTTATTTCTGACGAAGCTTGAACAGAATCTTCTACGCTGGTATTAAAAATGTCCTTAGAAGCATTGACGTACATCATTGCTTCGTTTGCGCAACCTGACCTGGGCCAGACATTTGTACTGAGGAGGTCGTTCGATCTAGGCTAATTTGAATTATAGTTGTTTCTCCAATATTTCTTCTTAAAAGAAGAAGAAAACTGTTTAAAACAAGAAGAATATAATTAATTTAATTAGAACGTAATTTAAAAATTCGTTTTTTATAATTTATTATAAATTTTGTTTCTAATTATTTTTTTATTTTTTTTTAAATATATTTTATTAGCATTTTAGAAGAAAATTAGAAACACAAATTTGAATTCATGCCGTTTTAACCGGTCTTTTCGTCAAACAGCGAATTGCTTCCGCTAACGGTTGAGATATGCCCCAATGATTCGTGACGGCTTCTATTTCCAGCCTCTGTATATCCTAGTATTTTTCTATCTTAGCTGTTTTCATGAACATCTCAAGTAAGATGTTGAAAAAAACTTCATGACAGGGCACCCCTTTGGCGGAATCCTCAGACTGGAACTCTTCGGAGATTTCAGCTTTTATACAATTCCTAGTATCTTGAAGCGTCAGAATTTCCAGGAAAAAAACCGGATCTCAGATATGATGTATACAAGGATCTTATGTGCAACACTAAGCAAGTTGATTCCTCTGAAGTTCTTAAGCTCACTTTTATAACGTAGTATTACCCTCAATATTTAAAAAAGTATGAATTTCTATAATTCTATATAATTTTCGAATTATACAGGGCCTACAAATGAAGCCTATAATTGTACTTCCTACAAATTAATTACTTAAAAATATTGGTCGCAGTCCATTTCATCCACCTGAACGACCTATAAACCCCCTAATTAAAAAACCCATAAATTATCCTACTCACCTGTTTAGTAAATTGAACTTAAAGATCGACCATGTCGGAAGTGCTTCAATTTCACCCCTATTCAACGCAGGAATTCATCTGTTGCTTCTGTGGCCACCTCAAAGAAAGATCATTCGTCATTGTTTTCCCACATATATATTTTTTACAATAAAGAAAAAACGCAAATCCCGACATTGGCCCCTTTTGTAATGGGTTAAAATATTTAGATTTAATATAATTTGCACTGACAAGTGGTGCGAAAAATAAAAATACAAAACAAAATTGTATAAAAATTCCTTCTTATCACTATTTGTATTTTTCATATATATATTTTCTGTATATTTGTTTCTGATGTGTTGATGAATGATAATGAGGTCTGGTTGCTACTGAATATAGAGAGTGCCTGCTGAGGAAGTCACTTCACTCATCTCTCTCGAAAATATAAAAAAAAACTCTTTGTGAATATGAAATAAAAAGTTTATATATGTGCTGATGAAATATATAAATTTTATCTATAAAAAATGTATTTATATCTATAAATAAATATATGAAACGAAAACGCCATTATTATAAAATTTATCATGTCTGGGATGACATATTGTTATCTGACAATTGAGCGTCAAAACAAGTGACTACGACAAATACAAAACAGACTAAGTCTTCAGTTTTGTTGTGTATTTCTATTTTATTTTCATTATTATACTTCGACTTATGGAGCTTCGCTGTTTACTACATGTACTAAATATAGTGTGCACGGAAAGAAATTAGTAAATTTTGCTAGGGCTTGAACTTTGGAATTTGGACTGTTTGAAAGTAAAGGTGGAGAATTTCTAACATGAAGTTTTTTCTTTAATGGTTTTATTGAGAGCAACAGATAAAAAGACATTTGAATTGAAAAGTATTACAAACAATTTAAACATTGCCGAAAAAAAAACCATTCGACATTGCCGGAAAATGCTTTCAAAGCAATTTTCAATTAAATTATATACTTCCTTTTTATTTTTGGTATTAATAGAAGAAGAACAATATAAAAAATAAGAAGTGTGATCTAAAAAACTACAAATATAACAACATTGCCGACTAATGATTTTGAAGCACTAGAAAATTTAAGAAAAAATAAAATTCAAAGTTTTCCAACATTGTCGGCCAATGTGTTTAGAAAAAGCTCTATCATAGAAATATAACAACTTTTCAACATTGCCGACAAACCCTTTGGAAGCACAAGAAATATTGAACTATGTTTTAAATGTAAAAGTGACCAATATTTTTAAAGAAGACATTATCGGGTGTAACAGATCAAAATTCATATGAAAAGCATTACAAAATAATTTCAAACATTGCCGGCTACAGCTTGGGATAGAAGTAGAAGATGAATAAAAACTCTGTATAACATTGCCTACAAATCTTTCAGGAGCAATTTTTTACATAAAAAAAGGAAGAAGAAAAAAAGAAGTTTGTAATATACAAATATAAAAGCATTGCCGACTAATGCCTGGAAAAATAATTGTTTTTTCAAAGCATAACTCAAAGTTTTCCAACATTGTCAAGCAGTGTATTTAGAAAAGTGCTACCACATAAATATAGCAAATATACAACATTGCCGACAAACATTGAAGCTTGTTTTAAACGCAAAAGTGTCCAACATTGCCGCGCAATAGAAAATCATCAAGTATTGCCTACAACTTCTTTTTGTCCGTGTAGTAAGTGTTAAAGAAATATTGAAACCACAAGCCACCCTAGCATTATTTAAAAACACGTCAATCGCTCTTAAGTAGAGAATTTTAATCGTGATGATAATAATCATATGATAATTAGAGAATTCTTCTTTTAATGGTATAGAAAATAGGCAAAGATCAGAGACCATAAAGTGATAAGAATAGTGTAGGAAATCACGACAGTGAATAGCTTTGATGGTAGGGTAATTATGTTAGTTTGTCGTCTAGAAACAACCTTGATCTAATGGTTGAACTTTGTTGACCCAAGCTTCTAACTTCTCTAGTCTTCACATGTGTTTTGGTTTTGCTTTACCACATTATGTGATGTTTTTTGAGAATTTTACATTAATATTTCTTTGAGTTTTGTATGTTAGGAGAAATTTAAATGTAATTGCCTTCAATTTGCATACAAAGCTTTCTCCAATCCTTCAACCCATCAAATCACATAAAACCACACCCTGTTCCATATTGTACAACTTATAGTTAAGGAACCGCTCCCTTGCTCCTAATACCAATGTTGACTACTATATTCCAAATCATTATCGTTACCCACAGCCACTGAATAGAGTCCCAGTTAAGGAAAAGTATAACGAAAAAGACTAAAGGCATAACCCAAATTACTCCGTAGGTTATAAATTATAAGCATAATTATCTGCAGCGCACAAAAAAAAAGCCCTACGAAGAATAATAAAAATTAATAAAACAAATATCGCGAACTGAGCAGCTAATTATATAGCAAAAAAATATATATTCAAATAAAATATACAAAAAAAAGAAAAGAAGTATTCAACAACTCGGTTCGTGTTGTGCCTTTGCACATGAGATAAAATAATTATGGTAAACCAAAAAAATATATAGAAAGAAAGAATTTTGTAACCCATCAAGTAAACGGAAATGGCATGGAAGCTAAGCGAACGAATGCATTGTAAAAGTATCTATTATTCGATACAAAACGAAAACACAAATCTCAAACTTATTCTTTTTTTATGATTATTAAACATGACAATTCCTGGCAAACATGCCAAAGACATAACCTAAAGCCATACTAAAAATAGTTACCATTCCTGATGTTTATGTACGTATATTTGTTCAGCTCAGCGATTCATTCCTAGGGATCGCGTTTTAGGGATTTTCATTTCCATGTTCAGGTATTTCGTCTATTATTTGGGAATTAGTTGGTTTCGTTGTCTGTCCGGTTGTTTGGTTTCTTATAGGTTTTTTGAACTATTTATGGTAAAGCTGAATGTGAATGTCATACAAAAAGTGGTTATTCTATAGAGATGAGGGGGTCGTCTCTATCGTATGGACCTATTATATAGCTAGGAGTACTCACTTCTCTAAATTATGAAATAAAATCTTAATTCTTGAATAGGAACTTCATTAAAGACTGAGGGGTTCTTTCCTTGTGGGGACCTATTAGAAAACGATATGAAAATCCATTAATTTTCTCTATAAGAATTTCATACAAAAAATATTGAGTCCTTTCCCCCTGAGGTCCTATAAGATTGATTTTCCCATATAACTTCTTTAGACTAAGTAAGGGGTGCTCTTCCTCGGTGGACCTATAGGTTAAATTATTAAAATTGATTTAAGCTAGGATTACTCACTTTTTTTGGACAATGAAATATAGAATTTAACACAAGCTGATTTTCTGAAAAATATTTTAGCACTATTTTTTAGGGACCGGAGGTAGAGTCTTTTTTAGCGGTTCGCGAGCTCATTTTTCAATTGAAGTAGTCAGCTCGCTTTCTTAGCTTCTAAATAAATAACATTTAGCTGAGCTCATTTATTTATGTAGTTTTTATAAGCTAGCTTCGATTGCTTATTTCATTAGTATTTTTCTAACTGGTTCGATCTTTTGTTTTACTCTGAAATCAGCTATGCTAAACCGACTTGGGTTGTTGAAAATTAAAAAATAATGAGTCTTTGAATACGCAACTTTGTTGATACTGTCTTGGAAAATCGAAATTAATTCACACATTTTTAAAAAGCTTACAGTTCGGTTGCTTCGATTGCTTATAAATGTTGGTTCCTTCCACGTCCACCCAGACTTGTCAGCCGATTGATTTTTTCGGCTCCACTCAGCCAAATGAAAATAATCGGCTGATGCCTACATTCGCGTTAGTTCGGCTGATGAAAAATTATAAGGGAAAAAAGAAGAAACAATTACAACAAAATTTTTTTCGAAAAATGTATGAAGCCGAATGAAGAAAATCTAAGGCGAACAAAAATATCGCACCACCCCGCCTTCCACTCCCTAGCTTGAGTTATACAAAAGCTTGAAGCTCGCTCAAAATTTACACTGACTTGGAGTTTGCTCGGCTTGGCCCCTACTATTGCTGTCCAAAGGTGAATCTTTCTATTAGGTACTTTTTTTTATAAATGTGGGTAGCTCTATGGTTCTGATACTTTGGATTTTAATAAAGTTGCTTTATATTTTATATCTATTGTCGTTCATTTACAGACAATAGCTTTAAATAAAAATTAAAAGATGAAATAAAAAGGAAATTGTCTAATATAATGAACTAAATACCAGTCATCCAAAGATAAAACAACTTCCTTCGATAGTAATCATTGTTGGATTACCCTCAATATTATAATGATAGAATAATGGAATCCATTTGAACTGCACACCATAATATTCTTAAAACAGAAACGATTGGAAAGAACAAAAAACCTACCCAAATGTTTCGTTTCACTTCAAACAAACGACTGACATTTCGTGACTAAATGGGCCTTGCGTGTCATTTACAAACATAGTTCAACTTTTTCTATATAGTTTTGTCTTGATGGAACAGAGAAAAAAGGTGCCCTATCGTCGACGTTGTCCCAGCCTGCCATCCAGCTAGAAGAATTGTCGACATCGTTCCTAGTCATCATCATTGTCTGACACCAGTTTGTTGATTGTTACCATAACCTATCATAGTAGAGTTAATGTTGGCTCAACCATATTTGTATTTGGCTACAAAAGCATCATCATCAACATTGCTTTGTATTGCATTGCATGCATTGGAATGTCAATTGCCGGCAAAAGTTGCAATAAGAAGAACTCAACTCTATACACTATTCAACCTAAAGACTCGTAGCAAATAGTTTTGGTGACAAAATATCGTTTGGGTTTGGTATACTTATATACGAATATGCCGTATTTTTAGAAGAAAGAAGGTCTGCTGTTTTTACTCTGCTGCTGCTTCTTCTTGTGTCGTTTTCGTGCTTAATGTGCCAATAAGTTAACTAAAAGCAGTTAACAAGGGTATTCTATATATCTTCGTCGTCGTCGACGACAACGTTCTTTGTATGTTGTGCAGCAATTCAATAAAAAAAGGAATAATATGGTGGCTGCCATAGCCCTATAATATAATATTTATGATACATGAAAATCGTGCTTAATGCATTTGTAGTCTAGAGAGTCTCGTGCATCATTGCCATGGATTAAACAAAACGAATCAATAAGCCAAAGCGTGCAACGTCAATATGTCACAAATAAACCATGCACCATTATCAAATTTTCTTAGTAGTATTTCAGAGGTATGGTAGTCGGTTGGGCTTGGCTCAAATGAGATCTTTTCGAAATGAGTAGGAGTAATTGTTTGTAGATTCTCTTAATTAACAAGAAGAAACATTATTTAAAATGAATTAGTTGCAAATAACATATATTTATATAAAAAGTAGAAAAACCGCAGCGAATTGTTACATCGATCCACATTCCATTTTCTGCATATGAAAGACAATTCCTTTTCTCTTTGAACAACTATGACCTTTGGGGAAATTTAAACCTAAATTTGAATATTTTCCAATGTCTGTTTGCAAAATAAAGGTGTAGAAGTGACTAGTATTCAGGTTAATCAATGATTTTACATAACGGTCATACTTAAAACTGTTGAATAAATATCACACGCTCTAACCTTTGAGGTGTTTTTTTTTTAACTTTGGCATTTGTTTTATTTATTTACTTTCATAAATATGAAAGAGCTTGTTAAATTTTATATTTTTGTCGGTAAATTCGATTTCTTCGTCATCAATGAAATATAATACCATAAAATTTATCAAATTCGAATTTTCTTTAAATTTAGAAATTGATAAAAGGTGGTAAAGTTCAAAATGACTATAATTGAAATTAATCACACATTTAAAATTTGTTGGATTATATTTTAGTAGTATTATAGTCGAGGAGCTGTTGTAGTGGCAACAGGATGCTCAGATATGGTACACAATTTGTAACCGGTAGTCGCATACTCGGGATGTTGCGCCGAAGACGAATTCCGCCGCCACCACAACCAATTTTTGACTCCGCCGCCACCACCACAACCTGTTTTCTTCTTCCTTTATTATTTTTAATTATTTTGATTTAAATTTGTTTTTAAATAAAATTGTATTTAATAAAAATGTATTTTTCTTACATGACTTAAGCAAATTTTTGATGAAACATCCCAAAAAAACACATTTAAAAAAATAAAAATAATTCTTGCAGTTGCCATCTCAGGAAGAAATTTAAAGGAAGAAGAGAACTTTTATTCCGCCGTCCGCCGCCATGCAAAAATTGAAGGTCCGCCGCCTCCGCGAAAATTTCTTTCACCCAGCGCATACTAAAATATTAGAGACGACGGTCGACTACTGCTTTTTTTATGTAGAAAAAATAACTACGACAATCGACTTTGGTTTATTTTTGGTCAGAGTTTCGGAACGGGCGACGCGACAAATTCGCTTTTTTTGCTCGATAAATTTGAATTTCTCTGGCATAGAGGAGTTTTTTCGAATTCCGAAAACGACGGAATATAATTTGTCTTCTTCTTGTTCTTATATTTGGCTAATCAAAAAAAACACTTCCCATAACCAACCAATAGCTTGATTCAGGGAAGAATGGAGTGTATTATTTATCTTTCCATTCGAGAGAAGCTATGATCAGTCGCTCGCTCTCTGAAGGTGAAAGGTACTCAATTCGGCTTGAGTGGAACGCTTTCGACACCGAGAGGGTATGATCGTCACTCAATTTATTTTTGTGAGATTAATTTAATACCACTCAAACAATGTTTTGTGAAGAGAGCAACAGCTCGATTGCTCGAAAAATTAACTTGATGAAAGTCAACTTTGAACGCTGGAACTCAGTATGCAAGGCGGATGCTCTACACACTAAGCTATGCCTAATCAAACGAATAGCAAGTCGAAATTAGCTTTGATGAACGGCGAAAATTTGCGCCGTGGTTTCTGTTCTGTTTTTTGGAATTTCTTTTCTAGTAATGGCACCTCCTAGAATTCTACGTAGAATTCCCTTAAAAATTGACTTCTTCCTTTTTTATTCCAAAAGAAAACGGACATCAAAATGTCAATTACCTCCAATAATTTCTAAAAACCGTAAATAAAAATTATGAAAATCCCGAGCATCTCTAAAAATAAAACCTGATAAGAACAGTTCCAAATCAAAGATGACAATTTCTCGAATCAAACAGAGCACGAACAAACTGAATACCAAATGAAAATCTCATTATACTGCAATTCTATTTTAATAACCTTCTCCGTCATAAAATGACAAACTATAACAACAAACATACAGAAATATTTTACAAAATGCTTGCTAGTCTTCTCTTCTTGCCATACCAAACCATCACAACCTCCAACTTTGATCAGACACCACGTCAAAAGTATAAACTAGTTGCAGACATTTTGGTGTCAGTTTTATGTGGGTCTGCTTTGCCCTGCTGTCACTTCTTGTTCAATTTTACAAATTTTAAAGCAAAGCGAATGATAATTTTATTAAGCTTATAGAATTAGTAAAGTCTTTGATCTTGTTGTTGGCAATGTTGAATTTGTGTGAGCAGGCCACTAGGAAAAAATGTCTGTGAAGGCAGGTATTCACCTTATCTCTATATAGATTACGCGGTTCTGATAAGGCTTATCAAAATTGTTATGAAAATACCCAAAAATAACTTTCATAGAACAAAGAAAATAGGGTGAGGCAAAAATTTGTTTGCTTATTTTACGACTGGCGTCTGGAATCCCTATCTCTTAAGTAGAATCTTGAGAAAATGTTTTTTATTGCTTTTTATAACTCCATTTCCTCCGAAATTATCTTATAAAAATTAAAAACAATTACCTTCAGTTGTTAATAACGACTCACTTATCGCCATTCCATCCTGTCAACTACCAACATTGCAGTTGCCAATTGCAATAAGATATGTCGGTATCGTCCAACCTTCAGATTATAAGAAAATCTGTATCGCAGACAACCTTCGAAAGTTCATTTAATTATTTCACTTAAATAAGGAACAAGATGTGATCTAGAAATAAAGACAGACATGAGATGTTTCCAAAATTATTTTTGACATGTTCCTTAAAAGCTTTTTGGGGTTGGAGAGATTTATTCGAGGTTATTGGTTTGGCATATATAGATTTCAATATTACTTGACGAAATAATGTTACTTTGTATATTGTTTTTAGGAAGTTCGTAAATTATACACTAAATTAATTTGCAAGGCTGTAGGCAACATGTACAAATTATATTTTATGTCGGCAACGTTGCTTCATTCAAAATGTGCTTTACTTTCATTACCCCCCCCC
>HF680912.1:0-11560 GCA_000341915.2 Megaselia scalaris
ACCACTTTCATTCTCAGGGGCACATTTATTATAATAATTTAATAATTAACCTTTAGAAGTTTTAATGTAATTTTTTACTGTAAAATAGTAAGAAAATGAAAAAAAAATTTTAGTAATACATATTAAAAGATCAAAATTTTAAAGATTTTTTAAAAATATTTTTGTTTTTTTTTGATAAGTATGCTAAAATATTGTCAAAAAATACCTTAATTTGTTCCTTTAAAATAAAATTATATGATTTCTTAATTTTTTTTTGTCGTAGTCTCCTTCTAGTTTAAAAAATTCAGCTAAATTTTGTTAAAAAAAATTGTCAGCCGCTATAATACAAGTCGCATCGGCATCTGTCTTCATTCTAACCGTTTCCTTTCCATCTGACTCTTGCAACACCGTGATGTCTATCCTGTACTCTATTCTTTGGAGCACGTTCTTCAGGTCCAACTCTATTCAGGTTCTGACATTCCGTGATATCGTTCCTTGATATCCATGTATTCCTTGCCTTTTGAGTATCCGAGGCATCCTGTTTCTCACAAAAAAGTGTCTATAAAAACAGCTTCTATGTATAGATAGATTTTCATTTCTAAATCTGATATTTTTATAGGAGGAGGACAGCAAAACAATCAAAATAAAATATCGAAGTGTGAAGGAACACCCCTTAGAAATAAATATTGGTATAATTTACGGACAATCAATTAACATTTAATAAATTACCTTTTTTTTTATAAAAAAAATCTATAAAAATCTTAAGTTGGTAACCCTATGAATTTGCTTCCTCTAACAAAGCCAATGTAAATATAAACAAAAAAGTTAGGTGATTGGCCCCCAAAAGCTCTTGCCTATAAAATTGAAATGAATGTATGTAAACAAAACCATTAAAGCACGTGCATTTCAAATGCAAAGCTTTCACTTTCACATAAAAATGAATCAGCTGTTTATTAAAGGTCACCTTCAAAGCTCTATATATCATATAGTTTCTGTGACTTTAGTACACTTCAGAACGCTGCACGATAAAATTGGTAATTTCTAGTGAAATTTAGTAGATTTTTAAAATAAAATTATAAAAAAAAATATATAAAAACATTTAAAAATTACGGAAAAATCTATAAAAATATAAAATTCAAAAAGAACGCGAAAAATCGATAAAATTTTGTATCTAAAAGATACATTTTTTATGTAAGAAAAATATACAAGTTCAGTAGCAAGGTGAAAGCTCGTCGTTGACAATGTCAGCGAACGAATCGATTCCTCGTATCAGATAATTTAGAATATATTGAAATTGAAAAATATATATATTTTGAAAACCTTGAGGAGAGAGAGAGCTCGCTGTGTACTCATTATCGCTTATCAGTGCCCGGTGCGGGGAGACCAAATCAAAGCATTCACTTTTAGCCAAAACAATCACGAAACAGTTCGATTTGCCGGATTAATTAGATTTACATAGTTTTAATTTATTTATAAAAATATTATATATNGGAAATTTGTTATCGCTTCTAACAAAACTCCGGTGTTTTTTCCAGACTGGTTCAGTGTCTCCGCAGTCTTTACCAGCTCCACCCGTTGAGGTTCTTCTCTCTCTCTTGATATTATTTGTGAAGAAATTTTAATAATTTTGTATATGATTGTAGGAAAACAAAATGGTAAGCGCTGAGAAGGTTGTCCTTGTGACATTACATGACAAGGATTTGGCTCAAGGAACCCTCTACAGACTCCAACAAGGAACTACATTGAGACTTCATCCTGGACCATCTTTACTTGGCAAACATATAACTTTGTACACAAACTATTTGGCTATTGGTGAGTAAATGTTCTATTTTGTTTGGGAGTAATCAGTGATTTAGGAAATTTTGTCCAATTCTTTGAATTTTTCTACGATCAAAAAAGATTGAAATCGAAAAATCTCATAGAACCGATTCCAATTAATAAAATCTTCACTAAATATAGTTTATATTTCCCAATGTCATCAGAGAACTGATAACCTAAGACACTGATGCATTCTAAACATAGAAACACAGATAATCTGTGAATCATTTGAAAATCAATGTAAATATTTGTTTTTCTTTCAGAAAAAACTTTCATTCGCACATCATACAGAATTCTCGATTGGTATACAAAAGATGGTCGAGAGCTCACCACAAACATTGACCACTGGTGTCACGTTTATGACACCGATATTTACAGTGAAGTACAAATTAATGTTCCTGGAACTTATCACTTTTACTTCAAGCACAAAGACAATAAAACAGACAAACCGAATGGATCGGTTTACATCCAAGTTGAGCCCACCTTGAAGGTTGGTCCACCAGGAGCACAAAAAATCATCCCATTAAACTCCATCAGATGTCAAACAGTTTTATCAAAGAGCTTAGGCAAATTAAGCACTTGGGAGAGCAAACTAAGAGTATCTAAGGAATCTGGATATAATATGATCCATTTTACTCCCATTCAAGCCTTAGGAGGATCCAGATCAGCTTACTCCTTAAAGAATCAACTTCAAGTGAATCAAGAATTCGGTGACGGACATCCAGTCACATTCGGAAATATCGAGCAAATTGTTAAGAAATGCCGCCAAGAATGGGGAGTAGCCTCTATTTGCGATATTGTATTAAACCACACTGCCAACGAATCTGAATGGTTAGAGCAACATCCTGATGCAACGTACTCTTGTGCCACTTGTCCTCATTTAAGACCAGCATTTTTGTTAGATGCCTTGCTTGCCAAGGTCGGTCAAGATATAGTGACTTGTGTACTGGAACCAAACGGTGTTCCTCAAGTCATAGAGCATGAACATCATTTAGAAGCATTGAAGTATCAACTACATTCAACCTACCTTCCTCAAGTCAAACTCCATGAACTCTACCAATGCGATGTGAATAAGTATGTAAACCAATTTATTGAGGAAATTAGAAATCGCACTCCTCCAAAGAACGTTTCTAAGCCTGAGAGAAATTCAGAAATTGTCGTTAAACAAGATCCTGAATACAAACGTCTAGCTTCTACTATAGACTTTGAACTAGCTCTAGAAATCTTCAACGTATTCCATCCATCATGCTTTGATGAAGATGTAGATTGAAAAAGTGTGCAGAAAATTTCAGATCCCATTTGGAAGCTTTGAATGAGTCAATTCGTTGTGATATCCAGAACCATTTGAACTATGCTATAGATAACTGCTTGGCTGGAATTAGATACGAACGGGTCGCTGATCATGGACCTCACGTCAAAGTCATTACAATCAAACATCCAGTTTTCATGAAGTATTTTACTCATACTGGAATTGAAGACAAGTGCATGAAATACATTGAAGAGAACATGTACAAGGAAAAAGGAAAGTACTTTATGGCCCATAATGGATGGGTTATGGGCTGTACTGATCCTTTGAGCGATTTTGCTAAGAAGCAAGAAGGAACAGCCAATGTGTACTTACGAAGAGAATTGATTTCTTGGGGAGATAGTGTCAAGTTGAGATATGGAGACAAACCGGAAGACAGCCCATATTTATGGAAGCATATGAAAGAGTATGTGGATAATACTGCCAAGATTTTTGATGGAGTCAGATTAGATAACTGTCATTCAACTCCTTTACACGTTGCCGAGTATTTGCTTGACAGTGCTAGAAAGATCAATCCTGATTTATTTGTCGCTGCTGAATTGTTCACTAATTCCGACCACACCGATAACATTTTTGTTAACAGATTAGGAATCACTTCCTTGATCCGTGAAGCTTTGTCAGCTTGGGATTCCCATGAAGAAGGTCGACTTGTATACAGATATGGTGGAGATCCTGTTGGTGCTTTCCAAATATCTCTTCAAAGACCCCTGAAAGGAGCTATTGCTCATGCCTTGTTCTTAGACTTAACCCATGACAACCCGTCACCAGTAGAAAAGAGGTCTGTATTCGACATGTTACCATCAGCTGCTTTGGTATCAATGGCTTGCTGTGCAACTGGAAGCAACCGAGGATATGATGAACTCGTTCCACATCATGTAAGTTTACATTTTGTTTGTGTTCAAAGAACTATGAATTCTTGTATACAGTCCGTAACTGGGATTTCTTCAGAAATAAATCTATGGTATGGAATCTTTATTTGTTTATGTTAAAGCGGATCAAATTCTAGTGTTAAGCTTCATAGTTCTTATAGATCTATCTCTTCTATTTATCTAGCAAAACTAAAACCTAATAAATTTCAGATTCATGTGGTTGACGAAGAAAGACAATACCAAGAATGGGGTAAAAACGTCGACTTCCAGACAGGAATCATTTCAGCTAAGCGAGCTCTTAACATTCTTCATGGACAATTAGCAGAAGAAGGATTTTCTCAAGTATTTGTAGATCAAATGAATGAGAATATTGTAGCTGTCACACGCCATTCACCAAAAACCCACCAGAGTGTAATTTTAGTAGCCCACACTGCCTTCTCAAATCCTCCCCCATACGCTGGTCCCTCAGGCGTAAGACCTCTCTGCTTTGAAGGATCTTTGGATGAAATTATTATAGAAGCTGAAATGCATGCTAAGGCTGGAAATCCTTTTGAACCTCCAACTAACTTTGCTAAAAATGACAAATTCATCAACGGTTGTAATCAATATGAAGTGTCGCTTAGGGAGCACATCCCATTAAACAAGTCTAACATCTTTGATACCACTCCACATATGGAAGGAAATCTTACAAAATTAGAGTTCAAGAACTTGAAGCCAGGAACTATAGTAGCAATAAGATGTTCACTGCATCCATATACAAAACCAAATTTGACAAAACTCCAGGAAATTATTCCTTCTCTTTACAATCACCAAGGAAAGTCTGTTAATGAACTTAAGGAAATTGTGTCCAAATTGGATCTTGTAGACTTAAACAAAGTTTTGTTTACTTGTGACCAGGAAGAAAGAGATCGAGGTTTTGGAGGTGGTGCATACAATATTCCTGGATATGGAGATACTGTATACTGTGGTCTTCAAGGATTTGTATCTATTTTAACAGAAATAGCTCCCAGTAACGATTTAGGCCATCCTCTTTGCAATAACCTGAGATTAGGAGATTGGATGATGGGTACGTTGAAAACATCCTAAAAAATCATTGTTTTAATATATCCTTTTAGATTATATAAGTGCAGACTAATGCACGACGAGAGCACTGCTCCACTTGGAAAGTGGTTTAGAAACACATTTGAGCCATTGAAGAACATTCCAAGATATCTTATTCCAAGCTATTTTGATGCTGTTGTTACGGGAGCTTATGATATTGTTGTTGAAAGGGTATTCCAACTTATGTCAAAGTAAATGCTCATTGAAATATTATTATTTATGACTAATATCAAATCTTCATTTCAGCTTTATTAAAGATGGCAGCAACTTCCCTCAATCTCTAGCTTTAGCCACTCTTCAGTTCCTTGCCAAATGTAACTCCGCTAATTTACCAACCTTAAGTCCAAACATTGCTCCACCAAAGGCTCCACAACTAAATGTGACTCTGTCAGCTGGACTTCCTCATTTCTCTACAGGATATATGAGATGTTGGGGACGAGATACTTTTATAGCTCTTCGAGGACTTCTTTTGTTAACCGGTCGTTACAACGAAGCAAGATATATAATACTCGGCTTTGGTAATTGTCTTAGACACGGATTAATTCCAAATCTTCTAGACAATGGTTCTAAGCCTCGTTTCAATTGTAGAGATGCTATTTGGTGGTGGATGCATAGCATCAAGCAATATTGCCATGAAGTTACTAATGGAAGAGATATTTTGAAGGACAAAGTGTCCAGATTATTCCCTACCGACGATTCACAACCTCAACCTGCTGGTTCCCATGATCAGTTCTTATTTGATACCATGCAAGAAGCATTGAACGTTCATTTCCAAGGACTTCTCTATAGGGAGAGAAATGCTGGAACAGACATTGACGCACATATGAAAGATAAAGGTTTCAATGTTCAGATTGGAGTAAACCCAGATACTGGTTTTGTGTTTGGAGGCAATGACGCTAATTGTGGAACTTGGATGGACAAAATGGGTTCATCAGAGAAAGCCGGAAATCGTGGAACTCCAAGCACTCCCAGAGATGGTTCAGCTGTGGAGCTTGTGGGATTACAAACAGCAGTTCTTCGTTTCATGCAAGAATTGAGTGACGAAAGTGTATTCCATACAAAGGTGTTGAAAGGACTTCTAATTCCGGAGAGAAAACATTCTGGACCTACAAAGAATGGGCTGATTTAATTCGTAAACATTTTGAAGACAACTTTTTCGTTGATGACATTGCGGGATATGCTAACAAGAGAGGAATATATAAAGATAGCGTTGGATCAAGTCATCCATATTCTGATTATCAATTGAGATGCAACTTCCCAATTGCTATGGTTGTAGCTCCCGAACTCTTTAATTCTAAGCATGCTTGGGAAGCATTGGAAAAGGCTGGAAAATATTTGGTTGGTCCTTTGGGAATGAAAACTTTAGATCCAGAGGATTGGGCCTACAGAGCAGACTATGACAATAGCAATGACTCGAATGATGCCACTGTTGCTCACGGTGCCAACTATCATCAAGGCCCAGAATGGGTATGGCCTATTGGATTTTATTTGAGAGCTAAATTGATTTTTGCTAAGAAATTGGGAACTCTAAGAGAAACTGTCGAAGAGATTTGGTAAACTAAAAAAAATAATACTTTTGACTTTATAAATAAAAAAATATTTTTCTAGGGACGTTCTTAAGGCACATTTACATGAGATTCAGACATCCCACTGGAGGGGATTACCAGAATTGACAAACTCGAATGGTTCTTATTGTAGGGACTCTTGTAGAACTCAAGCATGGAGTATTGCAACTATTTTGGAGGTTAGAACTTTAGTTTACCATCTATATAAATTTTAATATATACATTTTGTTACAGGTGCTCTACGACTTAAACGAATATACATTTGATGACACACATACTTCTGAAAGAGGTACAACTCCTACACCAATGAAATGTGTTCTTCCTACACCAAAGGATCCATTGACTCATTAGAAATGGATTTTAGATGAAATCATAATTTGTTAACCTTGTATTAAAATATTTTTGCTTGTTGAGTTTTCACTAATTTAATATTTTTATTAAAATATATATTTTTAAATATTTCAATTAAATTATTTTGTTCTGAAATAATTGGGAACTTTCAAAGGAACCTAAACATCTGCTCGGTTCCTGATCCATCAGCCATGAAAACACAGACAGATGTCACCCTTTGTATAGCCTTAAAAGCTTTTTAAAGTCCTTCCACCAATCCTTTGAGAAATTTATAAAAGCATACACAAACAATTTTCCTATAAATTTTATTTTTAAATAAATAAAATTTCTTAAAGCTATTAACAAAAAGTTGAAAATTCTAAAATTACAGAATTTGTCACGTTTCATCGGAGTGTTTGCTTGGTTTCTTGGTGCAGTCTTTTTGGGTTTCTTCTACACTTCTTTTGACTACTTTAATCGGTGGATCTTCAGGTTTCTTCTCCTCTAAGAGATCTCTACGAATTGCTTCAATATTAGCATTTTGAAGGTCTTCTTCCTTCACAGCAGTTTCATTTTTAACTATTACTGGGGATTCTTCCTTTTTAATTCCTGGGACATCAACTTTTGAAGAGTTTATAAGAACTGCAAGTGGAATTGGCTTCACCACTTTCGGTTCCTCTTTCTGAACTTCTGGATCAGAATTTTTACTTACATTTGGCTCAACCTTTGCGGTTACTTTTGGCTCAACCTTAGCTTTCAAATCATCAACTTTCTTAATTTCTTCAATATTCTTCACTTCCTCGACCTTTTTGACAATATCTTTTGTTACTTCTACGAGCTTTTCCACCTTTTCCTCTTTAGCTTCAAGCTTTTCTACACCATTTTTGGAACCGTTTTTAGTAAGTCTGTCAATTAAGGAATCTTTTGGGAGAGCCACAGAGTCAACATCGATCGTCCTTTTAATTTCTTGAACTTTTAAAAGAATGTCTTCAACTTTTGGAACTTCTTTGACAACTGGTACGTCTTCCTGTTTATCATCTTTGATTTCCTTAGCAATCTCTTCAACTTTATCAACAACTTCTCCAAGTTTTTCGACTACAAGGTCTTGAGCCTCTTTCAACTGACCAACTTTCTTTTCAAGAAGTTCCTTGGTCAGCTTCAATTCATCTTTTGTTTTCTTGAGTTCCAAATCCTTTTGTCATCGAGTTTTTTGTGCTGCTCCTCTTCAATTTTCTTCTCTGCTTTAGGATCCTTCTCTTTTAGTTTTACTTGTATTTCTGGTTCTGGTTGAGGAGAAATCGGACTAAACTTAGGATTATCTTTCTTCTTTTCTGCTGTGATGGATACATTTTTATGAACAATTACTATAGGTTCTTCCTTCAATCGGAAAGTTGGTGTGGATTGTTGAATTTCTGGAATCTTTTGCTGAATGTCGCTTGCAAGGTGGGCTCCAGATCTTTTCTCGTCTATAGCATTGAGATTTGCATAAGTTCCCAGAATCATAAGAATAAATCCTCCAGCTACAATAATTTGAGCTAAAGTTTTCTCATTCGATTCTTTTTTGATAATTCTTCTGAAGCATGCAGCAGGGAACATAATGCAAATTGCTATACCAATAGTTGAACCTACCAGGCCTATGACTAACTCTATTGATGGAATCAGAAGGGCGAGGAATAAGGACACGACTATGATAAATATGGTTATGCCTCGAAATGGACCTTCTGGGATGAAATGTGATGAGTCCTAAAAAGTTATCTTAGAATTGGTGTTTCAAGATTTTTTTTATATGGAAAACCTACCTTTTTGTACATGAAGGAGAAAATACTTGCTCGACATGGGAAAATAACAAGGGGAAAGCTGAAACACACGGAAAGGAGAAAGCCAATCCTAATAACATCACTAGCAAAGGTCGGGGAAAAAGATGTCAGAATGTTTCCTGTGAAGGTTATTGTTTAATTTGATATAAGAAATAAGCAATTCATAAAGAAAGTAATAATGCAAAAACACTCACCAGAAAATTCCTTATTACAAAAGGCCACATAGCCAAAGAATCCACAGGAAATATAGACTATGCAGCAGATTGTAAGAGCATTCTTTACAATATCATCTAGTTTCTCCACGGACTGATTCGTAATACTTTTAAAGACTTCAAAAATTTGCATTTGACACGATAACGCCATACTGAAAATTGGGAGACACTGTAGCAGTCCAGCTGGCCTCCATAAATAATTTTATCTTCCCAGTCATTCTCCAAAATATGATGTTCAGATTCAAAAACTATTTTTATTACAAGACAAAAATAAAATCCTATAGAAGCTGTACAAACAGCAGCCAAACTGTCCACATTTTTGAGCATTCCCAAAGGAAGAATGCAGAAAAGGGTCACAACAATCATTAACCATTCTCTGATATTATGACTAGGATCAAAATGGAACCACGTTGACAGAATTTGAGGTCCTAAATCTCCTAAGACTACGAAGTAAGCAACACAAGTTCCAATCATGTATCCAACAATCATCAGTTCGACTAGAAGTTTTCCTGAGGCACCAAATGCATGAAGAGCTGGAAAATTAAATTATTTAAATTAAAATCATTGGTACAGAAAGATTAAAGTTGCAATATTGAATGTTTGAGAAAAAATATGAAAAATATGAGGTGATGACTCAGAAACTCATGACTATAATCACAGAAGAAGAGCTAAATTGCATAGTAGAGGCAGTAATTAGAGGCAATACCGGAAAGCTTGACTAATCTCAGACATTTAAGATAATTTTATGATAAGAGGATATCATTTGATGAAACTGAATTGGTTCTGTTCCGACTATATTAGAAGTATAGCTTAAGCTAGCAAACAAATTTGTAAACAAGTATCTTGATTTAATAACTTAATCAAAATCGTCCTGGAAGAAATAAAGAATAGCAAATTTACTGCATTTTAATAGCTACTATTAGACCTATAATGTTATAAAAAAGTCCTTGCTCTGGAATAAGTGAAGAGGTAAGGCCAATATTAGACCTATCATCTTCTAAAAAGTCCTTGTCTAGGGCCTGTAAAATGGAAAAATTAAACCATAGATGTCCAGCACTCGATTGACATAGAAGGCATCGCCTTCCGCTTTTTAGTGTAAATTCGAATTTTCTAAATCTTATTAATTCATACTGTAAGGTATTATCTGGATTTGTAACTGACTTAAGATCTCCAAGTATGGATCTAAGTCCGATAAATATCTTCAAATTACTAAAGACTGTTGAATTGCAATCAATAAAATATGAAATACTTGGCATTTATAAGTCTTATGGGATTAAGGCACACCAGCCTAGGGTCTTATCAGTTTCAGTCATATTAAACTCAAGTAACAAAACTAAGGTTAACGACTCTAAGCTGTAATTGCTCCCATTTTAATTTGCACTCTATTGCCAATAATCAAACAACCTAACAAAAATCCTTACCAAGAAATTCAATGCTCTTCCGCCGTGTCAACAGGGATGATTTGATCAGGAAGTGACAACAGCTTCTTGTGATAAGATTACTTAATACCAGAAGCAATATAGATAAAATTACGCCGCACTGGAATTTAGAATATTAATTTGGATCAACAATTTTAAAATTTTTAACCTTCTGGAAACAATACGGCATTGCGAGGATTCCCACTCCAATTATGGAGTTTGCCAGGGTCATCACATGATGATTGATGTGCATTTTCTTCTTTTTCTGCCAATTGTTTACTTTGGGCAAGGTGCTCTACGTGTCATCTTCAAATTCAGGTGGGAGTAATTTGGGATTTTTTTTGGGTTTCCTAGAAAAATGTTCACTAAATCAATTTTCGGTAAGTTGTCTGTGAATTTTTTTATAGAATCGGCAAATATTTCACTTTAAATACAGTCTTTTTCACTAATTTTTCAAGATAGACCGTCACCGATAATTTTCAAAATAAAAACAAAAACATTTTACCCTACAAGCAATCATACTTTTTCTCTCTCACAAAATTAGTTTCTCTCATTTTACAATTTTCCCAAGGAACACGTCGTAGTTCTCGATACGAGTGACATCTGGTGAGCACAATTTCTGCACGATTTTTTGTAACCTACAGAAATGTAGTTTGTAGCAATTATACCCTACAAACCTAATTTTGAGTGAAGATAACGACCATCGTTCAAACGGAAAAGAAAAGGGAAAGAGAATCAAAAATGATGTTCGCTAAGTTCTCTCTTTTCCGGAAATTTCCGCCGAGTCAAGTCGTGAAATAAATAAAAATGGCTGAGGTNGTCGATGAAGGACTTAAGAGGAAGCGCGCTTTCAGGAAGCTCACCTACCGTGGTGTTGACTTGGATCAACTTCTTGATATGCNGTAAATAAGAAAATCAATGAAAACAATGCCATCCTGTAAAGAATTCGCAAATCCTAAAAGTGTTTTAAAGTTTTAAGTGAAGTTTGACAGTGTTTTCGAATCAGATTCAAAAAAATCCATGGAAATGTATCAAAAATTTATTAAATCCTTGTTTTTAACAGGTCGATGAAGGACTTAAGAGGAAGCGCGCTTTCAGGAAGTTCACCTACCGTGGTGTTGACTTGGATCAACTTCTTGATATGC